>JANAVB010031894.1:0-66400 GCA_029216955.1 Iris pallida
AGCCGCATGAAGCTCTGAAGGACTTTTTAGCCGCATGAAGCTCTAGAGGACTCTTGAGCCGCATGATGCTCTAAGAGATTCTTTGGACCGCATGAGACTCCCTCTTTTAAGCCGCATGAAATTCCTGTTCTTTTCCATGCTTCTACAGTTTTATCTTCTATAGGAAATTCCTTGATTGAAGAAGAGACCCCTTGACTACGACATATGGAATTGAACTAAAGGTTTGCCATATTTTTTAGATCTGTTGGAAGAATTTTCAGTAATTGTTTGAGATGACTACGAATATGAATAAAAGTTTGCATAGACTGACTTGAGACAAGAAAAAATGAGAATAGAGGTACCCTTACATAGAATTTCCAAACGATATAACTTGAGTAAAGGATAATTCCATGCATAAGTCATGAATTGGTGATTCGACAATAGCATGAAACTTTCACATTAGATAAAAGTTTTTTTTGAAGGATAGACAAACCCATGCTTGACAGGGTTAGGTGATTTGCCAAGGTGGGTAGACTTTTATGGACCAATCCAGCAAGGTAGTTGTGGATATAGTATAGCACAAGACTTAGCCCTAACAGGAGACACGAGGATCATTAGGCTAAACATGTTATCATGTCTAAGCTAGACCAAGTTTGAAGAATATGAAGATTCTTGGATCATAAAAGTTTATATTAGTGGGAATACAACTTGGAGGAAGACAATTTGGAATGTTGTATTTAATCAATGCCAACCTAAGGAATAGCAATTAGAGCCCAAGGATCCCATCAGGATACAAATTTTGAAGCGTGAAGGTCATGACTAGATATAAACCATGGAATTATTTTGCACTAATTATTTGAGGAATTTTCATATGGATGGTATAAAAACCAGGAATATAAAAAGAAATTTTCTTGAATGACAAGGAGCCATCCTAGGAAGATTAGGTATCAGAGAGAATATGATAGGAGTAGGTAAGACTAAGTTCGGCTAGTTAACCATCTTTATATTGGTTGAGTCAACCTTGAAGCGGTTTGTTAGAAATCGGGACTAGAAAACTTATTAATAGAAGTAGATGGAGGTATTAGATATAAATATTTATTCGACCATGCCTTAAACCTTCTCTAGCAATAGAGTAAGATAGGCATGCTTGTAAGAAATGTGGTTTGCTTATGGTTAGAAAGGTAGAGCATTTGGTTATGTTGCTAAGAGATTTGACCTATAGCTTGTAAGAGTATGGTATAAAAGTTGAAGGATTGATTGAGTTGAGGATTGACTATACCCTTATATTGTTTATGCCAATGATCTAGAGGTAGAGCTTGAGAAGTTGTACCTCAAAAGGCAATTAGTAAACCCTTCGTCGATGCAGGTTAGATGGAATCCTTGAGGTATTATAACTGGAACAATTATGTGGTGTACGTAGTAGAAATATAAATGAGATAAAAGAATTATAGCACTACTAAAATACATCGAATTAGCGACTGCCATATCTGTCGCTAATCCGTTGGTAAATCAACTTAACGACGGCTAACCGATGGAATTTGGCTGAAAAAATCTGTCGGGAAATATTCCGTCGCTAACAAAGCCCGTCACTATTCTGTCGCCATTCGACTACTTAGCGACGGATTGCCGTCATCAAGGATCGAACATTTAGCGACGGCTAGCCGACGGATTTCCATCAAATCAATTATCGAAATGTTTTTTATACTACTTTTTAGTGACGGACAGGTCCGTCGGTAATATGTCGGTAACTGCGTATCATAGTTTTGTGATACAGAAAATCTAACATGAATTCTTCGCTACCCGTCGATAATACTCGACAGAAGAAACGGTTTAGTGACGGAATATCCGTCGCTTAGGTTCTGGAAATCTTTATATTTCCAAAACCTTGTCGACGGATAATTCGTCGCTAATCCGCCGACATCCGTCGCTAACTGGAAATTCTCCAGTTAGTGACGGAATATTCTATCGCTCAGCCGTCACCTTTCGTCGCAAGTCCGTCGCTAACTAGAAAATTTTTGAAAAAAAATTACATAAAACAAAGCATTCCCTGTTCATACAATATCCGAAACATCGAAACATCATAATATGCATCACACCTCACACAAACCCACAAACCAATATACCTCACACACCAATATACAAATATCTATCACAAACATCACACAACCAACATACATCAATGAAACAACAAACCATATACATCACACACCAATATACAAATATCTATCACAAATATCACACAAACCAACATACATCAATGAGACCCAGAGCAACCCTCCGTTGAATTTCTATATAATAAAAGTCTAGGTATAGCATCCAAAATATCCAAGTCTATAAAATAACCATGACTAGAAAATAAAAATCTGTCAAGAGTTGTAAAACCATCCAAGTAAAACCCATAAATAAGTCTACCGGAAACAAAGCCGATCAAAAATCATTTTTTTATTTTTTTTGGAGAAACTGTTACCTTTATTGATAAAAGAGGGTAATGATTACATCCGACCTCATGGTAACTAAGACAAAGAAATAAAGAAAAACTCTACTCTAAAGCCCAATGAGGAATAGTCGGAAGATGACGACAACTGGAAAGAGACTTCCGAAACTGTCGCTTCACCTTCCAAACCAAAAATCGACCCAGCACCACGCCCCTCGTACCGATGCTTGTTCCTATTCTTCCAAAGCACCCAAATGATCGCCCCAGCCAATGATCTCCGATGATGACTGTCCTGACACCGCCACCACCTTTGAAGAAAGACTAGAAAGTCACTATGCATCCGAGCCTTGAAGAAACCTCGGAAAGCAGACCACACCGTCATAGCAAGGTCTCCGTAGAAAAATATATGCTGAAGGGTCTCCCCATGCCCAGCCTGACAGCAATGACACCTGGATGCCAGATGGAAGCCAATCTTCTGAATAATGTCATTAGTAGGAAGCCGGTTGTGACAAACCCGCCACATCAGATGCTCCACTTCACCGGAATACACTTACCCCATATATTAGAAAAAAGATGATGTAGGGGAGAGATCCGACAACATCTCCAAGCCGCAGCCATCGTGAAAGAACCTTTCCGCTCACCCCAAACCAATGAATCAGGATCCGAAGTACAATTCAGATTCGTCTCTCTGAGCCGCCCCGCTGCCTCTACTCCAAACTGCTCCAAAAACAAAGACAGATCCCATCCAGTAGTTGTCCAAAAAGAACGGATAAGCGTATATATATTATATATATATATAATATATATATATATATATATATATATATATATATATTGTCCTCTAAATACTTGCAGAGAGATCTTCCTCCTCAGCCACTGCGTATAAGTAGGATCCACGCCAGCAAGATCAATATCCATACGAGATGGATGAATGGAACTCCCGGTACAACTGCTCTCTGGTGCTACCTCCTCCTTTACATCTATTTCGGCTTTAGGAATCACTACCGACTCAGCAGAGGAGGTGGCACTACCTCCTCAGCAGTAGGTACCACTACCGACTCAGCAGCAGGAGATGACACTACCTTCTCAGCAGCAGGAGGTGCTACTACCTCCTCAGCAGCCATATGTGCCTCTTTTAAGCGACGTCCTCGGGTCTTGGGTGCCATCTGGTAAGATTGATAGAAACATGAAGATTAATTAGGGATTAAAAAAAATATATTAGACGTGTAATGTGGAAGATTCTTTGTTGTATGGAAATGACAGTATTAGACGTCATCTGCATCCTCATCCTCTTCCTCCTCATCTTCGCTTTCATCTATTTCGTTTTCCTCTTCGGGTACTTTAACCTCTTCGGATACTTCAACCTCCAATGGTGAATGACCTTCAACAGTCTTGCCTTAAACTTGAAGCCATTAACGACATAGCCTGACAGTACGGAATGAGTCTCACAACTAGGATATAGAGGAGTATCCGTATCGTACACCATATCATGTCTTTCTGCATATAGTTCACCTTGCGATGACCACAGGCCATAATCACATACGAAATCCTTACGGGTCAAATGATCTCTCACAGTCACCACTTCTTCGTAACGTCTATTGCGACAATTATCATATGGCACGATCAACGAAGTAACGATCCATCGCAGATTGGATGTGAAAATCTGCATCGTAAGACAAAGTAAACATAATTACAATTAAAAATATATAGTCCGATACTGACCCCCTATACTTCGTCGCTCTACTTCCCCAGCTTCTTAAGAAGGCCCCCTCTCTGACACCCCTACTTCCCTGCTTCTTATTCGACTCTCTCAGCCTCCTATTCTGCATCATATGATCAATCTCAACCAAAGAGTAGAGAAGTGTGAAAATGTTAATATTAACCAAGGATCGGTATCGAAATTGGTATCACCATGACTCTCATGGCTTGTTCTACCAGAGCATAATATAAAACCAAACGTGTGAAGCAGAGCTTCACATTCCAAATAGAAGAAAAAAAATTTGTGATTAGTAGGGCGAGCCAGAATCCTTTGAATGTATTCTGGCTCGCCCTACCACCAATAAAATTTTTTTTCTTCTAATATTGTGAATGTGAAGCTCTGCTTCACGTTTAGTTTTTTATTATGCTCTGTGAGAACAAGCTATGAGATTCATGGTGATACTGATTCCGATACTGATCCTTGGTTAATATTAATATTTTTACACTTCTCCACGCTTTGGTTGAGATGTATATTATGACGCGAAATAGGATGCCTCATGACCCGAATGAGAAGAAAGGGAGTAGGGAGGCTCACTCTATACACTCATCCGCCTACGATATACACTCTATACACTCTTACTTATGCAAGCCTTTTGAGGTAATCAGCATTATACTAGATTTTCGAAAAATCTATAACTCTGATAGACCCAAAGACTTGGCATAAGTAATTTAATTTTCAATACTTACCTAGCTACTACTAAGATATCTTATATATTTCTTCTAGGATACTCACTCTATACCGGTATCTTAAATTTAATTTTCAACACTTACCTACCGCCTAGACACCGCCTAGACGCCTAAGCGATCAATATCGATACTCATATAAATAGTCTGATATCGATACCGATACTGATTGGTAAGACAAAGTAAACAAATTTGCAATTAAAAATATATAGCTCGATACCGATACTTCCCTACTTCTCATTCGACTCTCTCAACCTCCTCAGCAGGTAGTAGGGTGAGCCAGAATCTTTTGAAAGGATCTGGCTCGCCCTACCACCCATCGCAAAGGATTCTGGCTCATCCTATCGCCTAGACGCCACCAAAACGATCAATACCGATACTCATAGAAATAGTCCGATACCAATACTTCGTCGCTCTACTTCCCCTGCTTCTCAAGAAGGCCCCCTCTCTGACCCCCCTCTACTTTCCTGCTTCTCATTCTATATTTTAAGAAGTGAACGTCTTTCTTCCTAGTGGGGTCGGGAGAAAGAATGGGAAAGATGATTTCAATATATTTCTGACCGGGAGCAGTACCTATCACAAGGATTCTGGCTCGCCCTACCACCATCACAAATTTTTTCTTCTAATATTGTGAATGTGAAGCTCATCTTCACATGTTTGGTTTTTATATTATGCTCTGGTAGAACAAGCCATGAGATTCATGGTGATACCGATTCCACCTTCGATATACACTCTATACACTCTTACTTATGCAAGCCTCTTAGGGTAATCAACATTATACTAGATTTCCGAAAAAATCTATAACTCTGATAGGCCCAAAGACTTGGCATAAGTAAATTTAATTTTCAACACTTACCTAGCTACTACTAAGATATCTTATATATATCTATATCATTCTACGATACTCGATCTGAAACCGCCGATACTACCGATACTGCCGATACCAATACTCATAGGAATAGTCTGATACGGATTCCGATACCGATACATTGAACCTTGATACTAAGTTTATATATATATACTAATTTATATACTATTCTACGATACTCCGATCCGAAACTGCCGATACTACTGATATCGCCGATACCAATACACATAAGAATAGTCCGATACCGATACCGATTCAGATACTGATACTTTGAACCTTGATACTAAGTTTACTAATTTATATACTATTCTACGATACTCCGATCCGAAATCGCTGATACTACCGATATTGCCGATACCAATACTCATAGGAATAGTCCGATACCGATTCTGATACCGATATTTTGAACCTTGATACTAAGTTTATATATATATATATTATATATATATATATATATATATATATATATACTAATTTATATACCGATACCAATACTCATAGGAATAGTCCGATACCGATTCTGATACCGATACTTTGAACCTTGATACTAAGTTTATATATATACTAATTTATATACTAAGTTTATATTCCGATACCGATACTTTGTGTGTGTGCATGTGCGTGCGTGCGTGCGTGCGTGTGTGTGTGTGTGTGTGTGTGTAACTACCGGCCCCGGCCCCCAACCCCCACCTCCACCACCATCGGCCCCCGCCTCTCTCCGTCGCCCCGACCCAAACCCCACCCAGCGACCCCCACCTCCACCACCGCGACCCCCACCCCTACCACCACCGGCCTCCGCCACCCCCCCCGTCGCCCCGACCACCGAGAGTGAGAGGAGAGAGAGAGAGAGAGAGAGGAATTACCTGGAGAGAGAGAGAAAGTCTGCGGCCGGAGAGAGAGAGAGAGAGAGAGAGAGAGAGAGAGAAAATTTGGGGGGAATGAAAATTTTCCTTCCGTCGGCTAAATTTAAGTTAGGGCTGAATATTTAGCGACGGACTGGTGACAAATATATTCCGTCTCTATGTGGTCTCTATACCACCCTAGCTGGCCGACGGAATATCCGTCGTTATGTTGTCGTTAAATTTTGCGACAATTTTTTTCAACATTCTACGCAAACTTTTGCCAACTAAACGACAACATAGCGACGGAATCTTCATCCGTCGCTATATCTCCATCGACTTAATGAAGGATTGGCGACCTTTACTCTCCCTTAAAATAAAATAAAAAATTATCGACTTTTCGACGGCAATCAATCGAAACTTTGTCGGTGGTCGGTCGCTAATAGCGACGGACAGAATCCATCGCTATATGTTCGTCGCCAAATGACTATACTTTGGTAGTGTAGAAGCAGTACCAGGATTAGGTTGGAATTGTAGAAAAGATAATTTTTTTAAGATGTATAAGCTGAGACGAGGGTTACGATCGTAATTTATTACGATGACTTACAAGGACTATAGAGAGAATCATATCCTATGCAAGACCCTTGGAGTTGAGATTCAAATGAAGAAAGAGGAGATTATTTCGAAGAAATAAATGATACAAATTTAAGACATATCAAAGTAAGGTTAGAAAAATGATTATGAAGTACAAATATGTTAGGAAACCAGCACCATAGGTTGTAGAGAGGCATATGATCAAGATTAAGATATTCAGAAAAACAAAGACAAGAAATGAAATAGTATAAAATGGAAAGAAAACAAGATAGAAAAGGAGAGTATCCTAAAATAGTGTGATGAATAGAAACTAGAGTTGAGTAGTACATAGTGGATGATAAATTTCTGAAGATGAAGATGTTCCATATACGGAGGAAAACTTAAGAATTAAATATTGTATTAAATTTTTAGAATCTAGGACATTTGAAGACCTTGACAGATTATATTGTGAGCAGCTTGGTGTTGTGTTAATGAAAGTTACAATTGAGAAGGCTAGGCCAAGGAGTGTACTAAAGGAAAAGAGATAAGACAAAAGACCTTCAAGTAATATTAGTAGATTCTAGATTAAGTTTAGGCTAGCCGTATTTAAGAAATTTTGTGTTATCCTAGAAACCTGATAGATAGGCTAGACCGTAGTATGAACTAGTGTGCAATCTTTTCAGCTTGTTTGACTATCAGATTATTCTATGTGACCTGAAGTTGTAGTTTCATACTGTATCACTCTCCTTCACCCCTTAACCTCCTATCCTATGATTAGTGATCATAACAATCGTGATCATTCCAACTATGAGATCGAGAAGACTCTTATCCCGTCCCTAATCGTGTCATGATTTCAAAATCATATCCCTTATTTTTATACCTCGTATGCCTAATACCCATATTACTAGGCAACATTCTTCCAAATTTCTTGACTAAGTGCCTACTTAGTCGTGCCTTATTCAAGTAAATTTCTTCTTGAACTTATCAAACTTTTCTTACTAGGGTATGTAACTTCTCAGTTCGCGATTCTCTGGAACTTGTCCCCCTTATTATGCAATTAAAAACCCTCTATGCCACCTTATTCTAGATATGTCCGATCCAGCCAATTTCTTCTAACTTGTTGAAACCCTGACCTATATAGGAGTAGTACTGAATTGATAATAATTTCTTATAGAGTTATTGACTAATAGTACCGTGATGGTACCTAGGGCTATTGCAAACTATACACTACAAGAAAAATGATGATTCTTGACGGTTTATAAGCTGACGGTCGTCGAAAACCGTTAATAATAGTAGTTATCTTGACGGTTTTAGGCTTACGTCAAGAGAAGGCAAATTTTTTGTCACTTTAGCAATTTTATAGCATATATGTTTTGACGGTTTCGAAGGATCCGTCAAGAAAAAATATTTTTTATATTGACTGTTTGTTGATAACCGTCAAGTAATGCATGTGCGAAAAAATTGCCGCACATATTTTAGCTGCCATTTTAGTAATTTTTTTAAAAAAAATTCTGTTGTAGGATATATGTTAACAGTTGCTATTTAGGAACAACACTATTAATCTCCCGAGCCTCTCCAATTTTTTCCCGTGCATATCCTTTCTCCATCCTCTTCTTCTCCATTTCTATGCACTCATGAAGATCCTACTTACAACATTCGATCTGCTCTCCTCACCACCTCCTCTCCAAACTCTCTACTAAAGCCCTAACCTCCATCAACCTCCTAAAATTTTATTTTCACTTCTCATATCTTGGAAAGCCTAGCCAAAACCTGTCTCTCTCTTTAACCAGATCCGACCGGATTCACCCAGATCTGCAAGATCCTCTCCTTCCTCGAGAACTAAGGTCGTCGATGGTGGTGGAAATCGTGTGGAGGAGGACGTCGACGATCCCATGGAGTTTCCCGGACGTGTCTTCACTTGCGGGACCCTCGAGGAGCTCAAGTCGGCGGTCCCTTGCATAGGTGCAAGCATGAGCCCCCTACCGTCCGTACGCCTCAACCTGTCAATTCTTATTTCCTTCTCTATGCAAGTGGAGTAAATTTATGCTAAAATTACCTCTTCCTTTAATTTTAGGGTTTTGATTTGGTTATGCGAGGTTGAGGCGGCCGTAGTACCAGGCTTCTTAGCCTCCTCTGACTCTGCTTCTCCCACTCATTCTCCGACGCTCGCCTCTCATTCCTTCGGGACGAGTTTGAGAAGGTACATAGAGCTCAATGGGCCCAAGAATGGTAACCGCATCCGTACCGCCTGCCTCTACTACACAGGGGCCGCTCCGGCATCATAGGGTATATTTTCTTCTTCTTGTATTCCATGTGTTTGTTGCAATGTCTGTTCGGCTGCAGATTTGCTGATAATGCTTGTTTGGGTGTACGTGATTTCTTTTGGACTCGGGAAATGTTGTTGAAATGTCCGTTTGGTGATTAGTTTTTCTGTTGAAGGTTTGTATGTTGCACGAGAACCTTCTTTGCTTGTCCTAGGTCCAGGCTCAAATTTTTTGTATTTTCTATGGTGGAATAATTTTAAGTTTTCATTTCCTTCGACATGGTTAGTTATCAACTTCCTGCCAATTGGCGCATAATCTGATAAATGCTTAACAACTATACTGGAACTTTCTAAAGAAATTTGTATTGGTTGAATGTCAGATACAGGTTTGCACACAGTCTCCTCGATTGGGATACTATCCAAACTTTCTTTCAGATCTCTTAATGTCTGAATATCAGATGTAGATCTCGATATAGTATCTTTAGATTATATAGCATCTAAAATAGGCAGAGGATTGTCTAACTGATTAATATCTGTTGGCCTGCACAAAATGCCATTGTTTTTTTCATAAATCTTCGGCTCTAGAATTATAGGAAAATATTTGACTAATGTATCGTCCCTTAGTATGCAAACTTATTCCTTTTTCACAACCTCAGTGTCATCACCATATGAAGTCTTCTTTAGATTTAGCTCTCTATTACCGACTTTATGGTCGACCACAGGTTCAATATCCTCGTCATGTGAATAAACTTAGACAACGACTTCAGAGTTAAGTGGATCACCACCTATATATCTTTGGCATTCATAAGAACCACAAACACATTTTTTTAGCAGCAACGCCAACTACCCTTACGAAGTTGTAATCAATGTTACCTCTTCATCCTGGCAGCACATAGAAGAAGCCTTTGTCATATGACAAAAGAAGCAATAAAAAAACAAAAAAAAAAGAATATAAAATAAGAAAAAGAATATATTAAATTAGGTATCAGAAACAATACTAACAGGCAACAGCGAGAGATGGACCACACCACCTTGTACCAAAAATTTAAAAACCCTGGTCCCAGCACCATGTTAAGAAGGGTGGGCAAGGGCATCTCTCGGTAAGATACCACAGTGTAAACCCGAACGTGGTGTATAGTAGGCAAGAGTTTGTATGTTATAGTAATTATTGAGGCTTGAGAGCTTCCTTTTGGTCTCTCTTTCAGTTCCTTCTAAACTATAATTTTTCTTGCAGTACCAATAATCTATGATTTCTCAGTTTTTGAATTTTCTAAAGATAGAAGTATGTAATTCATATCAAGTATAAACAAAATACAAGCTAAAATTTTCCATCAGTTTCTAGTCCATTATTGCACATTGGATGGTGTGAAAATTGTGAGATTCTTGATAAATGTATACTCAAATCTATGAGCATTAAGTCATTAACAATATTTTATGATAATACGTAGGTCTACCACATTAGTCTTTGAAACAAAACATTGAAAACATCAGGAAAGACCCACAAGAACATTAAAATACTATATTAAAATCTCCTTTCAAGCTAGTTGAACCACTGTTTTCGCATTTTACTATGTTGTTTATGCACATTGTATTAGTATTTTTGTTCAACTTGAATTTGGACAGTGCTAGTAAGTTGTTTACCAATTCTAGCTGTCTAGTCTTTTGTAGTATCATCTTGGCAGAGGACTTCTGTACTGATTGTTGAAGCATGGAAAAGAATGGTAATTCATATGTGGTCCAGATTCAGCATGAAGCTCCATGTAGCTCAAAAGCTTGAAGAGTTTTATGTGGCTCGAAAAAATCCCAGAGAGTCGCATGCGGCTCAGGAATTTTATGCGGCTCAGGAAAAGCCACGTGGCCCCATGCTGCTCAAAACAAGCCGATTACAGCTGGCCATAATTACTCCCTGCAGCTGGCCATTAAATGCTCTGACATAAAGTGGCAGTTCTGACGGCTCAGACATAATGAAGAGACGCGTCATGCTCATCAAAAGGCGAGAAAATCTCTGAGATAGCCGGCGCAGTTCACAAAGTCCAAAGAAGTTCTCCATGCGGACCGCCTGGGCCACCTTTATGCGGCTCGGTTGTGGGGGCCACCCTTATGCGGCTCGGTTGTGGGGGGCACCCTTATGCGGTTCAGTTGGGGGGCCACCCTTATGCTGCAACGGTTGTGGGCGGCACCCTTATGCGGTTCAGTTGGGGGGCCACCCTTATGCTGCTCGGTTGTGAGTCCACCCTCATGCGGCTCGGTTATGGGACCACCCTCATGCGGCTCAGTTGTGAGGCCATCCTCATGAGGCTCGGTTGTGAGGCCATCCTCATGCAGCTCAGTTGTGAGGCTATCCTCATGCAGCTCGATTGTGAGGCCACCCTCATGCGGCTCAATTACCAGACCACACTCATGCGACTCTGCCAGGATGCCCCGTTCATGCGGCTCACAACATAATGGCAGTTGGGATACGTGGCAGAAGATTGACTAAGACTTATCCACTCGGATTTATTGCAACCAACAAATCATAATAATACAGATTTATTGCAACCAACGTAACAGCCCAGATTGATTTCCAACAAACAGATCCAGGTTAATCTTAACCAATCCCCAACCGTCCACTTTTTAAGGCGCAGTTACTGCATACCCCACTCATCACTAAGTCCTATAAATAGCAGGGGATTATTCCTTTGCACACACACAGAGAAAACACACAGAGCAGGAGATATACACAGAGAGCATCCTACAGAGCAATACGCAGAGAGAGAGAGAGAGAGCACTTCTTCGCCGGAGCCAAGGCCGCGTTCGATCGTCCAAGGAGTAAGGCAGAGTTGATATCACTTTTCCGAGCCTCTACTGTCACCCCCCAGAATCAAAAACTAAACAATTGTACTTAGATTACTTTTCCTAGGTTTTGTTCCTAGGCTCTCTTTGTACGAGCGAGTTTGTATTGTGAATTAAAGTTCAGTCCTCCAATAAAATTGTTCTGTTCTTTGATAATCAATGGCAAACACTGATAAAAAAGGAAATACTTATCTGGCGTTTATAAAGCAAAACCAATACTGTTATTGTATTAAGTGTATAAAAATCAATGACCTAGTCCAGAATTGGTGGAATTTTCAGGAGGATGTATTGGGAGTCTCTATCTAACTTGGTTGCTCCGGGTGGAATACTGGTCAGTGCTCGTGTAATTCCCAGTAATCTGAGATCTATTTAATATATTTCATGTTTAATTATATATATGCAAAGTTAGAGATGTATTCTTATTCTTCTTTGGACAACTTTCCTATTAATTCCTCTTCTCAATTGTGTTCTAGGTCATTACATTGTGTGATACCACAAAAGCTGACTTGTTGAAAGAGGTAGAGGCTTTTAACCTGAGGAAGTTCAGGTCTGATGAAACAAACGAAGATCCAGGTACCAAACCTGCCACCTTCCAGTACCTAGATCATATCTAGTCGTATCCTAGCATGATATATGGTAGTGCCGAAGGATCTCATGTTGCCACTGTTGCTTTTATACGGAAGTGATTCAATTTGTTAATCGTCCTGTTTATTCGACATGTGTATGTAACCAACTCTGCTAACACAACTTTCTTTTCCTCTTTTATATGGTCATTCTGCTACTCACACTATTAAATTCCAAACTTTTTCATATAAGGTTTAGAAACTTTGTTTTTGATTGAGAAGAGCTTGCATATGGCCCTTCAAATCAAAATTTGGTTAATCCTTGAAAACCCAGTTCCCACCAAGTGGACGAGAAAATTATTTCTGTCGTCTTACCTGGCTATACACTCTTGCCAAAATTAGTGTACGAGACTGTTTGTCTTGCAGAATAATGCAAAGGTATAAGGATAGATGCTTAGTTCCTATAGTTAAGAAGTTCCTGGATTTGTTGATTTGCCTATGACTGTAATAAAAATATATAATGATATTTTGCTACTCAATTTATTTTGCATAAATCTCACTAAGTATAGTTTACTGTTGGTATGAATTAGGACTAAAATATTCACAAGTTCCCAAAATTTTGGGACAAAGGCTTTGTTATTTTTGTATAAAATATTCACAAGATGAAGAGTATCGTCTCCCAATTAGAGAAGGCAATATGATTTCAATATCCTTGCAAAGTGATGAGCTAGTTTATTCTGAATTTGATGTGGATAACACAGTTGTCTTCAAAGTTCTCTGATTGATTCGCTAATTATGTGTTCATGAGTGAGCTTATGTGATTTGGCTTTCATATGAAAGCTCAGTAGCTTTCTCTTTTCCAAGATTCACAGTATTGATTTTTGACTGTATTGATAACAGTAGTCTACGGGAAGTTAGTGAGTTTGAATTGGTCAATTTCCGAGGTTTCTTTATCAGTGCTGCTCTATACTTCAAAACTTGAAGTCTTTCCACCTCTTTCTAGATTTTAAAAGATGTGTTATATGCTCAGTTTTATTATATGTATTGGCCATCTGAAAATTGCTCATGTTTATTATTTCAAAACAAAAAATGTGATGCCAATTTATTTCCTTCATTTTTATGGATCTTTCCTTCTCAATATCTGTTATATGTTTTATTATTCGTCGACTAAAAGCAAAGCAATGTGATGAGCTAAAGTTTATTCTGAAGTTGATGTGGATAACACAGTTGTCTTCAAAGTTCTCTGATTGCTTTGCTCATTATGTGTTCATGATTGAGCTCATGTGATTTAGGTTTCATATGAAAGCTCAGTAGCTTTCTCTTTCCCAAGATTTGCAGTATTGATTTTTGTATCGATTTTTGACTATATCGATAACTTAATCTCTGGGAAGTTAGTGGGTTTGAATTGGTCAGTTTTCGAGGTTTCTTTATCATTATTGGTCTATACTTCAAAACAAGGTTCATAGTATGTATCGGACTATTCCTATGAGTATTGATATCGGCGGTTTCGGATCGGAGTATAGGATTTTTTGGTATCGAAAAACAAATAATTCTTGTTAAAAATGTTGGTATTTTGGTACTTATCAAGTTTTGGAACCTCGTAAACTGTTGCCTAATCTTTTAGATGAACCATTGTTTAATAACACTTGTAACTTTAGTCTTGTGGATTTTAGGCAGAGAAGGACACAAAGAGGAAAGCTGGGTGTTATTGGACAAGTATGGTTTCGGTATCTTGTTCTTTGTATAATTTTTGGTCTAAAGAATTCATTTTTTATAGTACTTGATGTTTCAGTATTTTGTATATCAATATTTTCATTTAAGTCTGGACTTTGTATACTCATAAAGATGATATTCTCTTTACGATTAGGAAAATGAACCCCTCTCTTTCCATGCTAACATGGGCCTATTGGGTCCCCACTTTTGGTTGTAAGATTAGCATTACCCTCACGAGTAATATGAACAAGGGTACATAAAACAAGAGTTTACAGCTAACATGACACAATAACGAAGTCCTTTGCGATATTACAGGCTGGTACCAGAATCATAAGCGAGCTCTCAACTCGTGTCCCTCTTGTACTAGGCTTGTGTCACGCCCTAGAACCAGAATACTGGAGAGCGGGGGACAGACATAGCCAGCTGCATACATTGAGGTGTAATCCATCTTGATGTACGGTCATGGCTGTCTAGATACATGAGGGTTTTACTACAAGTCAACAGTCTCTTATGGTCAATAACAAGTCTAGTGTCTCAATCTTAAGCAAGCAAGCAAGTAAGTGTAACAAGATAGTAGATCATTAGACATACAAAGTAAGGCGTCTCATATATTACTTATTCAGATGATCATGCAGCTAGTCATACAAAATGCGGAGACTAGCAAGAGTTTATGTCATACATGATCAACTCTAGGATTTGTCAATCATGTTACAGCCCTTAGGCAGACATGAATGTAAATTTAACACGAGCTAACACTTGTTCGACGACCTAAACGCCTCAAAAGAATAATTTATATTGGAGTGGGAGAGCAAAATAAAACACACTCGTTGCTAGGGTTGCGCCTAGTGTTCACTATCTGGCTGGAAGGCTGGAAGATCCTTGGGTGTTACTCCAAAATCTGGCCATACAAAACCAGCTGGGTCAGACCCCAGAAAGTGCAAGTGCCACAAGGGAGGCTTCACTTAAGAACTAAACCAACATATTAGAACATGAGACATAAAGGATAATAAAAGACACGAGTTAGAGAAAAACAAGATGATAAACGATAAGACGACTAAGGGACCATTCCGGTAGCTATGTTATAACCCGTAAACCAAACAAGGATCGGGGTTGTAACCCTTCACCTGAACAAAGCTTAGTCTCCAACCAATTATCGACAAGAGTAAAGCATGAACAAGCATGTGCTTAAATAATCATAGACTGGCATTGCTTAGACAAGACTAGGCTGGACTACATCTATCAATCACGGCCAAGCAAAGAGTACGTCTTGATACTTTAACTAGCTAGGGTTATCACAAGCATAGTTACTAGCAAGATGCAATGATATGTTCCAGTAGTCACAGGCCCTGCAGCTATCCAGGTTATCCAGGCAAGGTTGATTACCAAAGTTATCTAGAATTATTAGATGGCATAGAGTGCAACACATAACAGTGTGCCTTGTACTTATTTTATGAGTGTGTTCCACATGACTGTCGACTAGAAATGTGCCCTACTCGACGGCAAGCTACAAGTCCATCAGGTGTGGCCGGGATAACGAGATCACCTGTAACTGGGGAAATCTCCCTTAGAATAAACTACTTTATCAATCTAGTCATTAACCTTAGTCAGATTCAGTATGAATCCCTAACCGTGGTAACCAGGGACTCATGTCCTAGATATGATGCAAGACGAGACTAGACTAGTAGCTTGTACAAACAAGTTTCAAGCAAGCACCCACGGTGCCAAGATGAGAATTTACTCAGCAAGTCGAGATAGCCGTCGCAACGGCATTCAAAGTTACATGTCAGATTTACTTGTCAAGAGTGCGCCGCAACGGGCCACTATCATATACTGGCCTGTCATGTTCTTGTCTGGAGTGCGCCATGACGGGCCACGGTCATGTTATTACCACGTTCATGTTCATGTATCATGCCGTGTTCACATATCATGTCGTGTACAGATTATCATATTAATATTTTTTGTCATAGGTGCGCCACAACGGCCACCATCAAGTGCTATCATTCCAATAATATGTCATGCTCACATCGTAATCATGTCGAGTTCATATCGAAAAGGCGTAAGGATATAAAATGGGTGCAAAAAATAAAAAAAGGGAATATGGGGACATCATGCGCCCAAGGGGGTGCATGCGCCCACACATGGGTCCTAGGGCTATGCGCCCAAAGGGGAAGAGGCAAGTCAGAATGCACTACAAGTCTCATGGCCATATGCACCCAAGTCAGGGAGCCATGTGCCCACTATTGGCACAACATGGGTCTATGAATGATGCAAGTCCAAGGTGAGCTATGCGCCCAAGAGGGAGAAGTCTATGCACCCAAATGAGCATGAAAATGCCTTGAAGGATTACAAGTTAGGGGCTCAAGCACGATCCAGTATAGGTCATGCGCCCACATGAAGGTCATGGGGCCAAGCTGGGGATGGTCAAGGTAACATGCACTTAAGCATGGGGGTGGTCAGGGCAGCATGCGCCCATAGTGGCATGCGCCCAAGAGAAAGGGAGTCTGAGACACATGCGCCCAAGAGGAGGCATGCGCCCAGTGCGCACAAAACTCGTGGGCACATAGTTATGCGCCAGCACTGTTCTTCTTCTCCAAAATTTCGAGAAGAAGGCCATGGAACCAATGACTTCCATGCTCCATAGAACATTCAATTTACGCCCAAATTTGGACTTCCATCGGTCAAAATGGGGTAGAACGAAATTTTCTACAACATGGAACAACTAGTTTTTGAAAACAAGCAAGTTTGGTAGATCAAAACCCAAGAAAACCGAAAATGCTTTAAATGTAGATCTACAAGAAATAAACTACCAAAATGGAAAATGTAAAGAACTAAAGTGTCTTAGAATCATATGGAGAAGGAAATGGAACAACAAAAATGGGGTTCTCGCATGAAGCAAGTTGAACTTGCCTACGGGTTCTTTGGTTGTTGGAAGAGTAAAGGAAGAAGAAAGAAAGAGTAAATGATAATAAAGGAGGAGAGAGAAAAGTAGGTGGGTTTATAAAGGAAAAGAGGGGTTTAACATGATAAACCAAGGAAATAAACCAAGCCAAACCAAAATGAACCAAGTTAAACCATGATATGCCTTGATGAACTTAAGCAAGATTAAACCAAAATTAGCTAGCAAGGCAAGATAAGTAAAAATACGGGTCAGGATTCCGTACACGTATACTGAAAATACGTATAACGAAAAACGGAGGTGACAACTCTACCCACCTTAAAAGAATTCCATCCTAAGAATTTTAATCAAGAGGCTAGAGATGTCGGGACAAGCTATACTAATCACGAGCAATATATGACTAAGCAATCAATCATACAATCATTCATGCAAGCAAGGAATTAAAGCATAAGGCATAAGAAAGACATTATACTTTATGAGTCAAACAGGTCAGGATATCGCGATCGGATATCATCCTCACGCTCCCACGTTGACTCACCCAAAGTGTGATAACCCCAAGCAACACGGACTAAACTGATAGTCTTGTTCTTGAGTATCTTCTCTCTTTGGTCCAATATAGACACGGGTCTCTCCTCATACGAAAGGTTGGTACCAACAACCAATTTCGAATGATCAAGGATATGACTCGGGTACGGGATATACCGTCGCAATTAGGACACATGGAACACGTCATGCACCTCACGTAACGACGGCGGAAGAGTGAGACGATAGGATACATTACCTACTCGCTCAAGGATATCAAACGGCCCTATATACCTAGGACTAAGCTTTCTCCGTACGCCAAAACGAATGACGCCACGATAGGCGTGATCCTAAGGAATACGTGGTCGCCGACAGAAAACTCAAGGGGTCGCCGCTGAGAATCGGCCCAATAACGATGACGATCTTGCACAACTCGAAGATGATCTCTGACTCGTCCGACCGCCTCAATAGTTTGTGAAATTATTTCGGGACCAAGCATCTGCCTCTAGCCTATATTATCCCAGGCTAAAGGAGATCTGCACTTCCTGCCATACAATGCCTCGAAAGGTGCCATCTAAATACTGGCCTGGAAACTGTTGTTGTACGAGAACTCCACTAGGTGCAAGTGATCTTCCCACGAACCACTGAAGTCATGTGTACATGATCTTAACATATCTTCAAGAGTTTTAATTCTGCGTTCGGACTGACCGTCTGTCTGCAGATGATAGGCTGAACTGAACTTGAGATGAGTCCCCAAACTCTCTTGAAGACTTCGCCAAAAGTGAGATGTATATCTTGAGTCTTTGTCTGATATGATACTAACCGACACTCCATGCAATCTGACTATCTGCCTGAGGTACATCTCTGCACGCTGATTCGTTGACTGGCCAATTCTGAAAGGGATAAAATGAGCTACCTTCGTAAGACGATCAACTATAACCCAAATAGCATCTCTCCCAGCTGGGGATTTAGGTAACCGAGTTATAAAATCCATGGTAATGTGCTTCGATTTCCATTCTAGGATCGGTAAAGGTGGAAGAAGTACAGCTGGTCTCTGATGTTCAGTTTTAACTTGTTGACAAACTAAACAACGAGAGACAAACCGGGCTATCTTCCTCTTCATGCCATTCCATGAGAAATGCTGACGGATATCTCGGTACATCTTCGTGCCACCGGGATGAATAGAATATTGAGAACTGTGAGCCTCTGCCATGATTTTCTGTCTAATATCACCACTGGGTACATAACGACGCTTTCCATGTCGAAGTGTACCGTCCTCATGAATACATAACTCGGCTCTCCGTCCTACTATACATTCTTCCTTAAGCCGCTGAAGCATAGAATTCGCTGACTGAGCCAACTTAATCCTCTCAACTATGCTGGACTGAACTTGTATGCTGTCCATCAATGCCACATTGGTTGGAAGAACAACTTCAATACCCATCTTCTGAAGATTCGCTAATAACTATGGCTGTGCTGTTAGAAAAGAAACTCCAGCTCTTCTGCTCAATGCATCTGCAACAACGTTGGCCTTCCCAGGATGATACTGCAGGTTGATGTCGTAATCCATAATTAGCTCTAGCTATCTCCTATGACGCATGTTGACATCCTTCTGAGTAAACACATACTTAAGACTCTTGTGGTCGGTGAAAATCTCCACTCGATCTCCATACAGGTAATGCCTCCACAGCTTCAATCCAAAAACTACTGCTGCTAACTCCAGGTCATGGGTTAGGTAATTCCTCTCATGATCACGAAGTTGTCGTGATGGATAAGCTACAACCTTTCCATGTTGCATCAAGACGCATCCTAATCCCTTGCCGGATGCGTCGCAATAAACTGAAAATCCTCTAATCCTATCTGAAAGCGTGAGAATGGGTGTCGTCATCAATCCTTGCTTCAACTTCTCAAATGAACTCTGACACTCTGTTGTCCAAGCAAACTGTACATCCTTGTGGGTCAATTGAGTCATGGGTGCTGAAATCCTGGCAAAGTCTGATACAAACCGCCACTAATAGCCGGCCAATCCAAGGAAACTTTAAACTTCTGCGACGGTGATAGGAACTAGCCATATCTCTGTAGCCACAATCTTCTGGGGGTCCACTTCTACTCCACCTCTCGTGATCATATGTCCTAGGTACGAAATGCGATCAAGCTAGAACTCGCATTTACTGAACTTCGCGTACAACTGGTGCTCTCTGAGAATCTGAAGGACTATACGGAGATGCTGCTCATGCTCCACTTCAATCTTACTATAGACTAAGATATCATCTATGAACACTATCACAAACTGATCCAAATAGGGCATGAAGATACGATTCATGAGGTCCACGAATACGGCTGGCGCATTGGTCGCTCCAAATGGCATAACAAGGAACTCCCAATGTCCATATCTTGATCTGAACGCTGTCTTCGGGATGTCTCGCTCTCTAACTCTGATCTGATGGTACCTTGATCGTAAGTCAATCTTCGAAAATAATGTCGCTCCCCTGAGTTGATCAAACAAATCATCTATCGTTGGTAGAGGGTATCTGTTCTTAATTGTTACAGAGTTCAAGGTACGATAATCAACACATAATGTTGACGTACTATCCTTCTTCTTTACTAGGAGCATCGGGGCTCTCCAAGGAGATGCACTAGTATGAATGAATCCTTTGGTTCTAAGTTCTTCAATCATCTTGTAAAAGATCTCTAATTCTGAGGGTGCCATTCTGTAGACTCTCTCTGATATTGGTACCATCCCGGGAATCAAGTCGATTTTGAACTCTATCTCTTTCTCTTGTGGCATACATGGAAGCTCTTCGGGAAACACATCGGAAAACTCTTCAACTACTCTGGGAAACTGAACCGCCGCTGCAACTACCATCCGCATGACCGGGGGAGCAGGTTCTACTTCGCCCCTCGAAAATGAAAATTCTGCCTTGCCGGGAATACCAAAAATAATCCTGCCAAGATGGCAGTCTATTCTCTCATACTGATCCTTCAGCCTATCCATTCCTAAGACCACATCATAATCAGCCATCGAAAACTCAATCAACCTAGTGGGGAACTCTCTACCACTAACAACGATTCTATACGAGAAAAAGACTCTATCTACTCCCACAAGACCATTACCAGTAAGTATATTGAGCCTCACTGATAATAACTCGGGCTCCAGCCCTATCCGTGTTGCGAATCGTGTAAACATGAATGAATGTGATGCTCCCGAATCAAATAATACTGAAGCAGGAAAATAGTTGACGAGAATGGTACCTGCCACTACCTCACCTGATGCCAATTCCTCCTCCACGGTCAAAGCCATCGCTTGACCTTGTCCCCTCGGTACTGGTCCCCTCTGCTGGAAACCTCTCTGCCTGTTCTGGTTCTGAGCTTGGGCCTGGGCATACTGCTGTGGCCTTTGCTGGAAAGCTTGGGCCTGAGGCGGCAAGGGCCTCGGGAACTGGTGCTGCTGCTGAACTGGAGCTGGTCCCCTAACCGGTGGACTAGTTAGGGTTGATGATGAACTGGCCTTGTGCGGATAGGACCCTATCATGTGATCCGATGCCCCACAAGCTAAGCACAATCCTTGTGCTCTGCCACACTCTGAAATAACATGATCGGGCTTTCCACAATGAGAGCAACCCATTGCGGAAGACTGCTTCTGCTTCTGCAGTTGAGGGTACGTCGGGATTGAATGGTGAACCGACGTAACTGAGGCAGCCTGCCTCAGAGTTCCTATATTCAAAGCCCTAGCTGCCGGGGCTGGAGTTGATGAATGGGACATTTTCCCATGGGACCTCTTCCGACCTCCTGTTCGATCCACTATCCTCTGAGAAGTATACTCATTCCTCTTCACTGCTCGCAAGATGGCATCAAATGTTTGGTGCTCGAACTGCTCTACAGCTAGAATAATCTCTAGGTGGAGTCCCTGCTGGAACCGCTAGGATCGGTCCAATTCAGTCGCCACGAAGGTGGGAGCAAACCAATTTAGTCTTAAAAACTCGGCCGCATAACCGTCGACCGTCCTGCTCATCGGCCTCAAATTGGTGAATCTCGTCTGTAGGTCGTACCGAGATACAGCATCGAAGTACTTGATCTGAAACTTGTCACTAAATACCGTCAATGGGACAGGTGTCGCCAATCCAACTGCTAACATCGCCCACCAGGTACGGGCTAAGTCTAATAACTACAGGTGCACAACGGCCACCTTCCCTCCTTCGGGAATCCTAGCTACCTCTAGGATAACTTCTATGTCCTGAAGCCAAGCATCAATAGTGATAGCATCTTCACTGCCATCAAAGAAATGAGGGTTCAGACACTTGAAGCTGTTGGCCGCGTTGTTCCCTTGGTAACCAACTCTGCCCATGGCATCTTGTACTGTCTGGTGCAGGGCATCGCCCCGACGATCTTGAGATGCAAGCAATTCCCTGATGAGTCCCACCAGGGTTCCATTGTCAGGCTCTACAGGCTGGACAGGCTGAACTGGTGGCTCTTGACCCCCGGTAGGCATAACTCTGGAGGCTACCCCTGAATGCTGGGCTTGGTCTCCAGGTTGCTACTAGTTCACTGGAGGTACTCCGCCTTACCGATCGGTAGGATCAGGAATAATGCCACTGAAGAAATGACATGGAGAACAATAAAGAAGGACCATGATAGATCAAGGATATGAGCATGTGATCAGATCAAGATTTCGGAAAGATTAGAAGACATGAGTAGAGATCAAGGACGAGTGCTGATTGAGATATCTATTCAGTGAAACCCTCACATATCTTGATTTACAAGACCTACATAGGCCACCACTTAAACCGTATCACGCCCCAGAACCAGAATACTAAAGAGCGGGGGACAGACACAGCCAGCTACGTACATTGAAGTATAACCCACCTTGATGTACGGTCACGGCTATCTAGATTCATGAGGGTTTTACTTCAAGCCAACAGCCTCTTACGGTCAATAACAAGCCTAGTGTCTCAACTCAAGCAAGCAAGTAAGTGTAACAAGATGGTAGATCATCAGACATACAAAGTAAGGCATCCCATATATTACATATTCAGATGATCATGAAGCTAGTCATACAAAATGCGGAGACTAGCAAGAGTTTAAGTCATACATGATCAACCCTAGGATTTGTCAATCATGTTACAGCCCTTAGGCAGATAGGAATGTAAATTTAACACGAGCTAACACTTGCTCGGTGGCTAAACATCTCAAAAGAATAATTTACAATAGAGTGGGAGAGCAAAATAAAACCCACTCGTTGCCAGGGTTGCGCCTAGTGTTCATCATCTAGCTGGAAGGCTGGAAGATCCTCGCGTACTACTCTAAAATCTGGCCATACAAAACCAGCTAGGTCAGACCCCAGAAAAAGCAAGTGCCACAAGGACGGCTTCACTTAAGAACTAAAACCAGCATATTAGCACATTAGACATAAAGGATAAAAAAAAGACATGAGTTAGAGAAAAACAAGATAATAAACGATAAGACGACTAAGGGACCATTCCGGTAGCCAAGTTACAACCCGTAAACCAAACAAGGATCGGGGTTGTAACCCTTCACCTGAACAGAGCTTAGTCTCCAACCAATTATCGACAAGAGTAAAGCTTGAACAAACATGGGCTGAAATAATTATAGACTGGCATTGCTTAGACAAGACTAGACTGGACTACATCCATCAATCACGGCCAAGAAAAGAGTATGGCTTGATACTTTAACTAGCTAGGGTTATCACAAGCCTAGTTACTAGCAAGATGCAATGAGATATTCCAGCAGTCATAGGCCCAACAGCCATCCAGGTTATCCAGGCAAGGTTGATTACCAAAGTTATCCAGAATTATTAGATGGTTTAGAGTACAACACATAACAGTGTGCCTTGTACTTATTTCATGAGTGTGCCACATATGACAATAGACTAGAAATGTGCCCTATTCGATGGCAGGCTACAAGTCCATCAGGTGTGGCCGGGATAACGGGATCGCCTGTAACTGAGGAAATCTCCCCTTAGAATGAACTACTTTATCGATCTAGTCATTAACCTTAGTCAGATTCATTATGAATTCCTGACCGTGGTAACCAGGGACTCATGTCCTAGACATGATGCAAGACGAGACCAGACTAGTAGCTTGTATAAACAAGTTTCAAGCAAGCACCCACGGTGCCAAGACAAGAATTTACTTAGCAAGTCGAGATAGCCGTCACAACGGCGTTTAAAGTTACATGTCAGATTTACTTGTCAAGAGTGCGCCGTAACGGGCCACTATCATGTACTGGCCTGCCATGTTCTTATCTGGAGTGCGCCACGACGGGCCACTGTCATGTTATTACCACGTTCATGTTCATGTATAATGCCGTGTTCACATATCATGTCTGTTTGCCATAAAAATCAAAGACAGGTATTACAGAACACTGAAATTGAATGTAAACTCGCTTGTACAAAGAAAAGCCTAGAAAGAAATCCTAGGAAACAATCTAAGTACAATTGTTTTGTTTTAATTCTGGGGGGTGACGGTAGAGGCTCGGGAAAGTGCTATCAACTCTGCCTTACTCCTTGGACTATTTGACGTAGTCTTTAGCTCTTGAAGAAATTACTTTTTTGAAGGTTGTCAGCCTTTTACAGGGGTCTGGCACCCTGCTATTTATAATATAATGTATGTTGAGCCGCATAGATGGCCTGTGGCCATATGGCTAATTAGCACGCGAAGACCCACTCTTTGGCCGCCATCTGTCGATTTGTTAGGATTTTGTTGCAGCAAATCTAGGTAGTTAAGACTTTGTCAGATTGCCACGTGTCCTGTTGCAGGAATCATTTTTGAGCCGCATAGATCTCTCAGTTTTCTACCATATGGGGCCGCATGAGCCCCATGCGGCTTAAGTCGTAAACTTCATTAGCCGAGACATAGCATAAGGATTTAAGTCGCATAAATTCTGTATTTTGGCCGCATAAAGCTCTTGCTGCTTAGATCACAGTTACTTTTGGTCGTATGAAGTTCGAAGATTTTGGGGTCGCATATGTTTGAGCCGCATAAGGTTCATACGGCTTAGGTGACACTCCTTATGGCTGCATAAAGGTGTACGAACCCTGTTTTTGGGCGACGTCTCACGTCTTATCTTTTGTCAAAGTGTCAGAGCTGTCATTTTTGTTAGTTTTGACAGAATTTGTCAGCTTTATCAGACGAACTGATCCTCTTCGCCACATGTCTTTCTTCTGCAGCTGGTTGTCGACGGGCTGCAAAAGGCACTAAATCTGTCATGTGGCGCTCCTTTATGCGGACCTGTTTGTCCCAAAGAACATATGCTGTAATTTGTTATCCGTATGAACCCTATATTTTTCATGCTTCTACAAGATCCCCTTCAAAGTTTTCAAGTTGCAAATTTGGAATACTTTGAATAAGAAGCATGGAGATATGTCAAGCCACAGGGAGTCTCCAAGTCGAAGGGAATTTTCGGGCCGCAAAGAGATCTCGAGCCACAGGGAAATCAGAGCCACAGGAAAACCCCATCAACCTGCCAGCTGTCACCGCTGCATTTAATTTTCTTTGATTCGGTTGTGGATCTCTTTTCGAGATAAAGTCGACGGTTACTAGGGATAAAGTCCCCAAACGTCAACATTATCTTTAATGATCTCGAGAATCAAAGGGGCACTCGATGGTTATTTAGGGACAAAGTCCCCAAACGTCGTCATTATCTTAAATGATCTCGAGAACCGAAGAGGCACTTTTCAGCAACTTTATAAATTGGGGTCATTTGGAGAGAGATTTTCCTTCTTCTCCTCCGACTTCATCATACTTTCTGCTATAGCTTAAAGGCTTCTAAGTCGACCGATGTGGAGGCCAAAGGGAGGGGACTTGCCTCTCCGTCGAGAGCAGCAGACGCTTCTTCCATTCATCCCGACGTGCAACCCCCTTTCAAGAGTAAGGACAGTGGGAAGACGACGACTGAAATTTTGAATGGCCATGTCGCATATTTCATGCATGAGCCTGTCATATACCGCCTATGTGCTTTAAGCCTGGTCGATGCATGCCCTATCTCATTTGGACCTCATGTGTTCTAATAGGGCCGTATGGGCTGGGTCGCATAACCGCTGCTCATTCGAACTTGAACCGCATAAGTGTTTCAAGATTGATCCGTATGAACACTTCATGCCTGAGCAGCATATGTGCCTCATAATTGAGACGCATGAGTACTTTTATGACCGGAACGCATGATGGCCTCATGTCAGAGCCGCATGAGTACCCCATGAGTATTTTATGACTGAGCCGCATAAATGCCTCATAATTGAGCCGCATGAACACTTCATGACTGAGCCGCATAAGTGCTTCATGACTGAGTTGCAGGAATACTCATGAAGTCGGCCTCATGACTTTGGGCTGCATGATTTCTGTTTTGGCTAGGACGCATAACTGAGAAAAAAATAGAGTTCGTTGTTTTCTTTTTGGTGCTAAGCCCCCCCTTTTTCCATGTTTTGTAGGGACCTGGCTAGCAAACTTCTCTAGGACCGGGTGTCGACGATAGAGTGAAAATACAGCATTCTGATGCCTACATCAGACAGCTCAAAACTCCTCATGCTTCGAAAGAGTTTTCTCTACGCCTTTTTGGCATACACATCAAACAACTCAGGACTCTTCATGCTTCGGAAGAGTTTTCCCCAGGTGGTAGAAAGGACCGTTATACCTCGGAGAGTTGGACGGTGGTCAGGCATCGTTATGAATGTCCGGCCTTCACGGCTCTCTAAGTAGGCAAAACCACCATCAGGGATGATGTTTTGAAGGTATGGTCCTTCGGGGGAGCGGGGCTAAAGTATCTGCAATACGGAGGGGAGGATAGTATGTTATATTTTCCCTCCTCTAGGCAAGTCCTTGGGGATTCAACAGCTTTGTTTGCTTCTCAGCAGTAAAACATGACTTCCTTCGAGGGCCACGAAACTGCTTGAAGACGAAATGCTGTCAAACCAAACTATGTATTGCCAGATTTTTCCTTTTTTATTTTCTACTGTCGATGTAGTCCTATAAATATAACTGATCTTGAATAAGCAGAGTATGTTCACTCCATTCTTTATTTGTGGTATTTTGTGGTGCTTGTACTAGAGGGCCTAATACAACATTTTTGTTTGATAAAGAACATCCTACTGGGGGATTTTTGTGGACCTATTGCCCCTTTGTGCATCTGAAAATGCGAGCAAATAGATTTGAATGATAATTTGTGGACCTACTACTCTTTGGTACACCGATGGTGTGAGTAATAGATTAGGATAACTTTTATGGACTTATTACCCTTTTTGTGTACTGGCGATGCGAGTACTGATAATAAGTGGAGAGAAAACCAACATATTTACTCAGAGGTAATATGGACGCGGGTAAATATGGGTCAAAACAGAGCCTTCCTACTCAGAGGTAATAAGGACATGGTAGAAGTAGGTATAATAGGGGTACGCAGAACAACTCAGAGGTGCTATCAACGTTGAAGTTCTATGCATTGGGTGATTTATTTGTGATGGATGGAAAAACAACTCAGAGGTAATATGGACGTGGTTGTTTTTTCTGTTGGGAAATTTTGTGGACCTATTACCTTTTTTGTGCACTAATGGTGCGAGTAATATATTAGGACAAGTTTTATGGACCTACTACCCTTCTGCGCACTGGTGGTGCGGGTAACAGATTTTGAGGCAAACTCTAGTGAAGAAAAGCATTTAATGTGGAGGTTCATAGTTATGACTAGGAGATGATATATGAATCCATTCGAAGCAGTCAGAAAGTAAGTTCCATGGCACCTAAGGGCACATAACTCAATAATTTGGGAGACTCGAGGTCAAAGTGTAAGTTCAGCGATACCAGAGGGTATATAACTCAACAATCTGGGAGATAGTTAGAAGATGTCGTTTAGACATAGTATTTCTTGAGGAACATGCTGTTGATGGGCATCATGAGCAAGTCTCCATTTTGTTTTGCGAGACGGTATGCGCCGTTGGAGAATACGGTCATGATGATGAACGGACCCTTCCATTTAGGCTGGAATTTGCCGGGGGTCTTGTGAGTCATGATCATTGGTCGACAAATGGCCAAGACGAGATCGTCGACTTGGAATATTCTCTGTTTGACTTTATTGTTGAAAGCCCGAGAGATGCGTGTAGAAGCATGGAAAAGAACAGAAGAAGCCCATGCGGCTCAAAAAGGAAGAAGCCCATGCGTCTCAAAATAGAAGAAGCCCATGCGGCTTAAAGCAGAAGGAGCCTCATGCGGCTCAGGAATTTATCAAAGCCTCATGCGGCTAAGAAACCCTTCAATAGCCTCATGCGGCTCAGGCGAGAATTACGTGACCCTATGCAGCTTTACAGCTGGCCATAAAGTGACTGCTCCCATTAAATGCTCTGACATAAAGCAATAAACTCTGACACAAAAGCTGAAATGATGAACTTCGATATGACGGCGTATTTCTCAGGAAACGGAGAAAATCTCTTCTGTAGATGGCACGGTCTACCAACTACAAAGCCCCCTATGCGGCCGCCACCATCCCATGCGGATGATGCTCGCATGCGGCTCGGAGCGTGAAGACCCTTGTCATGCGGCTCAAATTATAAACAGTCACCCTATGCGGCCGCTGTTCTCATGCAGCTCGGATCATGAGGATCATCTCCATGCGGCTCATGCCCATGCAGCCTTGACACGTGGCAAGTCTTATGCGGCTCAATTGAAAACCACCCCCATGCGGCTCAGATTTCAGATACTTCACCTATGCGGCTGCCACCTTCATGTAGTCCAAAACCTAAGAAGCTATCCTCATGCGGCTGTGGCTCGTGATTATGACACGTGGCAGAAGATCAGTTTCCCACATGACACTAAATCAATCATGAGTTATCAACAAATCCCAACAACCTGATTTAGTGCAATCATCATAATTATCCAAATCAAAACAGATTTATGGCAATCACATGGATTAGACACGTGGCAGGAGATTCGAGCTTCCCAAGATTCATGACGATCAACATTGATTGCCCATACGTATTTTACACAATCAGCATTAATTGCCCATAAGGATTTGGCGCAATCAAGAATTAACTGCCCAGATGTAATGCAATCAAGATTAATGGTCCAGATGATTGGCCGCCGACTTTTCAAAAGGGGAATCATTGCAAACCCTAATGATCACACCCCCACTTCTATAAATAGCAAGGTGCCATTCCCTTGCAAAAAAAGGACTGGAGAATTCAAGACAAAAAATATAACAAGGTGCCATTCCCTTGCAAGAGAGATCCTCTCCACCCGGCTGGACACACACAGAGAGACAAAGGCGCGCACAGAAGAGTCTTCCATCTCGAGAGCAGTTCTTCACCGGAGCTAAGGCTACGTCTGATCGTCCAAGGAGTAAGGCAGAGCGGTCGTCGGTTTCCCGAGCCTCTACCGTCACCCCCAAGAATAAAAAATAAACAATCGTAGTTAGACTGCTGTACCTAGGTTTTCGTCCCTAGGCTTTCTTTGTACGAGCGAGTTTGTATTGTGAGTCTAAGTCCAGTCCTCCTATATAATTTTTCTGTACTTTTATAATCAATGGCAAACACGATGACGACTCTGCTGGGGTCTAACTTCTCCACGACTGAGGAGTTGGTGATGCAATCAGATGCAGCCAAACTTGGCTCCACTTAACAAATGCTGGTCGCCCGGTTCGACCAACAGGCGTTTGAAGAAATGCTCTCCGACGAGAGCGCTGGCCCGGTCCAGTGGCAAGCCCGCACAAAGAAGGCCCGCAGGGAGAGGAGACCCAAAAATTTCGCTCCTCCCCAAGATCTCGAAGAAGTACTCTCTGTTGCCCGAGACAGCGGAGAAGTTTCGCTTGCGGCCCCACTCCAGACCCCAGAGGACTCTGCTGTCCCCAAGTCCGGCAGAAGAAAACACTATGATGTTGGACTTGCAGGGGCAAAGAGGAACTCTGTGCAATCCAAGCCGCATAAGGGCGCCAACCGCATGGGAAAAGCTCATGCGGCCGCAACTGTCAACCGTATGGAGAAAACTCATGAGGCCACAAGAGTCAGCCGCATGCAGACAGCCTACACGGCCACGACTTCTAGTCGCATACAGAAAGCTCATGCGGCCACAAAGGATAGCCGCATGCTGACAGCCTGCACGACAACGCATACCAGCCGCATGCAGACAGCCTGCACGGCCACCGATCCCAGCCGTATACTATCTACTCCATGCGGCTCACGGTCAGTCTTTGACCGTCTCTCATACGGTCCTGACCACGAAGGCTCTCTTGAGCATATGCCAGACTCTGTTGTGACCAGCTTGGACTCTTCCTACTACGCACTCTCAGGTGCTAGAAGGAAGAAGTCTCGGGCAGCGCAGGCTCGACGAGCTCAGTTGGCTGTCCCAACTTCTGACTACCAGGGTGTCCCGATGACTATTACTCGGGCCCCTAATGGAAAGTTGTACAGAACTACCCGTGTCCAGCCACGGCGGCCAACGAACGGGATAGTTATCAAGAATCTCCTAATAAGGATCAGGGGGCGGCCAACGAACGGGATAGTTATCAAGAATCTCCTAATAAGGATCAGGGGCGAGTACTCACGCCACCCCCACATCAGGGAGTAGGCAGGAGGCCAATGCACTCATCAGCCCACAAAGCAGGTGACCAGCGCGACGTGATTCTTCACAAGCACAAGGAAAGGGACGAAGATTTGACGTGCAAAGAGTCCTGTCAAGGACATCAAAGCACCTAAGTCATAGTCAACTGCTGCTGCAGCAAGGCAACAGCACAGAAAGACCGGCGGTCCGTCTTCCAAAGGCTGCAACACCCAAGCTCAGAAGACGAGGCGCTTCTCGTCGCCTCTTGCAATTCTGCTCTGAAGATTCCTGGAAGCGGAAGAGGGAAGAAAACAAATGTCTCCAGCCCAAAAATTTCAACCGGCGTAACCAAGAAAATTTCTTCTAAACGGCTGTCTACCGCCGTTGTAGGAGGAGTTTACCAAGGTACCTGCTCAAAGACGAAATCTGCCACACTGGTAGATTCGTCCATATCTATGGAAGACACTGGAGCCGGGGGTAGCATTCCTCCAAATATTCACAATAACCCGGTGTTCCAAGAAGATAGTCCTGGGGGGATGGTTCACCCAACAGATGCAGCAGATCCTGACGTCCCCGAGGACGTCCACAATTCCCAAGACGAGGCAAGCTCTAAAGCTGGAGGTACCACTCTTTCTGAGTCATAACCAGAAGAGGGCATTCCTACATACCCGGACGACTTCTTTGTATAAGGGTATGACTCAGAGGGCACGTCCTCTACCGTTCCTTCCATCTCTCCTCATGTGAGGACGGTGTTCATGACAGACAGCAAGCAAGAAGGTTCCAGTGATCGCCAACGTATCGACACTCTGGAGGCCATACTACATGCTTTGGTCAAGTCTGTGGACGAGATCAAAGCAGCCCTTCCAACTCTGCAAGGAAGAACGCCTGGCCAAACAAGCTTGGGTCCCGCGGTCAACGCGGGATTCGAACTCAGCTGCACAAAACCCGGGCGATAGTCCTCCTGAAATATCGGCTCCTACCGCTGCAGACGAGGCCAGGGAGGCAAGAAGAGAGGTCTAGGAGATCCGGGCCATGTTCTATGCCCGAGAAAACTGCCAAGACCTCAGGATACGACAACCGTATCCCGCTGCGTGGAGAGATGTTCCCTTTCCACCAAAATATAAACCATTCCACATCAATCCATATGATGGGAAGACATCTGCAAGCAGGTATATCACCTACTTCGAAGTCACAACCGACCATCTGCCTCATGACGACGCCATCCTTACGCGGTTGTTCATCGGAGCCTTGGAAGGGGTCGCCTTCGACTGGTACCGCAACTTGACGGACAATTGCATCCACTCCTTCACCGGCTTCAAACGTATGTTCCTAGAGAGGGTCTATGAAGTAGGACAAGACGTGACAATGTCTACTCTCATGGACGTTGTTCAGGGAGGAAAATGAGCTAACAAGAAATTATATCGAGCAGTTTCGCCAAACCGCGATGAAGCTGCCCTCTGGCAACCCTGATTCTTCCTTGATTGAAATTTGCCAAAAGAGACTGCTTCCCACAATCAGCTTCTGGATGGGCAAAAGTCAATTCAAGGATTGGAAGACATTCATCATCAGTGCCACTAGCGCAGAAGACAAGGTGAAGAAAGCCTGCCAACTGGGATTGCACATCTCGGAAGGTGAAGACAGGGGCAAACGCCCTAACGTCAACAACAACAATGGTGGTAATTCCTCCAGCAACCGAGACAACAAGGGCAAGCAGGCTATGGTGACCGACACAGCCCCAAAGTCCGAATCAATGCTGGCGGAAAAGTAGTGGCCTCAGATGACCAACTCCTTCGAGGATGGCCATGTTAAACCCATCTTAGACATGCTCATCCAAGGAGGACGAATTCAGCTCCCTCATCCCAGGCGTGAGCCTCGTCCTGCAGATATGGAGAGCCCCAATTACTGCCATTACCATCGCTATGTTCACCATGCTACACAAGACTGCTATCAGCTGAAGCGATACATCCAACATCTCATCGATTCTAAAGCCCTGGCCATTGATTTCGAAGAGGTGACCGTAGCGGCCAATATGGTATCAGTACAATTCGGCAACTTCCCTCCGACAAGGACTCAAGACGGAGTAGTACCTCTCCCGAGCAAGGATGGAGGTCGCCAACCTTCCACCTCATAGAGACCAAGCTGCTGGTCTAGTGCCCCTTACCACATCACGAGGGGAGATCATGTGGGTCCATCCGGACTTGGTACCTGAGGTGACTCAGTCCGCGTCTCCCTCCACCGGCAAGAAGAAGAATAGGAAAGTCAAATCATGTCGCACGATCTCGACAGAGGTCGAAGAAGCTACTGCTGTTGTTACCTGCTCCGGCGCACAAACCCAACCCCCACCGGGTAACTCGGCTGAAGATCAGCAGCCGACAGCTGCTGATGCTCCAGAACCTCCACAACCTTCGACGACCGACAAGCCTAGGCAGAAGGAGACTCGCTTCGACAAACCACTCCGAAGAGGGATGCCTCATGGGCTAGAGAGGCCATACAACTTTGACTTCCAGGCACAATTGGCCAATACACCAGCTAAATTGTCGCTATATGAGCTCCTTAGACTCTCCAAGGATGTCCGCATTGCACTAAGCGAAGCACTCCAGAATGCCGACGCATACCTGGCTCAGTCCAATCTCACTGGGGAGGACTCGCCGCAGACCTCCAGGACAACGCTTGCACATGGTCAATGCCAAACATTGTCTTCACTCCGCAGGATATGCTTATCAAAACTAACCTGCATGATCGCCCTATGTATTATACTGGGTACATTGGCGATATCAAGGTCGATCAGATGCATATTGAGCCCGGGTCCTCCATAAGCATCATCCCGAAAAGCATACTACACCATCTGCGCATCCCGATGCATCGCCTGACGCCGACAAGCACTGCCATCAGCGGTTTCAATTCGGGCAGGAGCTACCCGATCGGGAAGATTCGCCTAAAGTGCCAAATCGGCGACCTTCAGTCAGAAGTAACCTGTTATGTCATAGATGCGGACACCTCCTACAATATTCTCCTGGGGCACCCCTGGATACACGATTACATGATCCTGCCCTCTACACTGCACCAGTGCTTTAAGTACGTCGATAAGAACGGCTTCGTGAGAACAGAATTTGTCGACATCGATCCCTTCAAAGGGGTCGAGTCCTACTACTCAGACTCGTGCTTGTATGAGAAGTCGAAGAAGCATCTCGCCGAAGGAAATACTCAAGCTCAAATCGAAGCAGCATCTGGATAAGAAGAACCTCTGACGATCCACCTCCAAGCTCGCAAGCCTGGCATAACTGCGCCCCTTACAGCCACTCTGCGTAAGGACGCAGTTAGCCTCTCTGCACAGGAGGAACGGATGATAATCCGACTGCCAAAGTCTGGCCAAGCGCCAAGATACACGACAGAGCCACTGACAATCAGGCTGTCTAAAGCTAGCCGGCCACAAGCAGAGGAGCTCAATCCCTCAGTCAAACCGATGCCAATTCGTCTTCCCAGAATGAATCGGCAACCGAGCACTAAGCCAGGGACTGCTAGCCAACCAACAACTTCCTGCCCAGCACCGAGCACCAAACTGGAGGTAGCTAGTATGCCAACAACTCCACGTCCTGCTCCACCCATGGATCCCCTGATAATCAAGTTGCCCAAGTCATTCTCTCAGTCTGCATTTACACAGGGGGTGGCTGAAGAAGAGTCAGAGCTGGCCAAGTATGTGGCTTCTTATACTGATGTTCCATCCGCAGACGATGTAATCCCACTGAAAAAGATACCTTATTTCATCAATAAAGGGTTATCTTTGAATTACCTCAAGCTTAATAAGCTTTGTACAATGTATGCTATGGAATACGGTATAGGCGCTTACCTGCACACACAAGTGACAAATGTCTACACCGCAAACCAACTTACTCCAGTGGAAGACGCTTACCGCATAATCGAGGGAGGGGATCACCCAATCATCTTCGGCCGGAAGAATGATCCACGGCCCTTCAAGATAGAAGAAGTTGAGCTCGAACCCGACACCGGAAGATTGCCCCTTTATCTGTATAGTCCCCAATCCAAGTACCTTATGCAAAAACAAGGGTATGATCTGGAAACTACACCAGGCTTGAGCTACGACACTGGACGGCGATTACCCTTACAATCGCCGGTCCCGGCTAGGAAACTACGATACTACTACAATAGAACCAGATGTGGGCTAGGTTATGTCACGCCTGCAACGACACCTGAGAGCTCGGACGAAGAATGCGACTGGCACTCACACTCAACCGGATCACCTACTTCTGTTTCAGATATCAGCATCGGGGATATGCTCAGGCAAGTCTGGTCCGTCAATATGGCACTTACCTATGCCTACGAAGAAGATGAAGACATTCCCGAACTTCTTGAGCTAGAGCCATGGGCACAACAACTAGATGCGCAGTAGAAGAAAGCGGTTCGAACAAAGAGAGCCTCCCACCAAGGATGAGGTTGTACAAGTCTATCTAGGTGATGAATCCTCTCCAAAGCCCATCTTCGTCAGTAAGAATCTGACCGACGAAGAGCGAGAATCACTACTACAACTTGTCAGAAAATATATCGACGTGTCGCCTAGAGCTACGAAGATATGCCGGGACTAAATTCCGAGATTGCACTTCATAAACTCAATATCCGTCCAGACGCAAAACAAGTCAAGCAACAGCAACGTCGGTTCCGTCCTGATGTCATGAATGCTATTGAAGTCGAGGTAAACAAACTGATAGCCAGCGGCTTCATCCGTGAGGAACAACATCCTGACTGGGTCGCAACATAGTTCCAGTCCTCAAGAAGAGTGGAAAGATTCGAATCTGCATCAACTTTCGGATCTGAATGAGACTTGTCCTAAGGATGAGTTCTCTCTCCCTATCACGGACATTATGATTGACAACACCTGCAGCTTCGAGCGCATGTCATTCATGGATGGATTCTCGGGGTACAACCAGATCAAGATATTCCCTGACGACGAAAAGCATACATCATTCCGAACACCAATTGGCACATTCTGCTACACGGTCACGCCTTTCGGTCTAAAGAATGCTGGCGCCACATATCAAAGAGCTATGAGCATCATCTTTAGAGACCACTTGCACAAAACAGTAGAATGCTACGTTGACGACATTACCGTCAAAAGCCGCTCTAAGGAAGATCATCTGCATGATCTAAGGACAGTGTTAGACCTGATAAGAGCGCACAATTTGAAAATGAATCCCATAAAATCCTTCTTGGGCGTATCCAGCGGAAAGCTTTTGGGTTCCATCATCACCTCCCAGGGTATCCACGTAGACCCTGAGAAGACGAAGGCAATCATGGAGATGGGTCCCCCGAGAAATCTCCGTAAACTCCGAGGCCTTCAAGGGAGGCTAGCCTACATCAGGATGTTTATCTCCAACCTCTCCGGACGATGTCAGCCATTCACTCACCTCATGAAGAATGGCGTCCCATTCGTATGGGATGAAGAATGCCAGCGCGCCTTCGACAGCATCAAAGAATATCTGACGAACCCTCCAGTTCTGGTAGCCCCGATTGCTGAAAGACCATTCTTGCTCTATGTACGAGCGATGGAACATTCCCTCGGTCCTCTGCTAGCACAAAACAATGATGCAGGCCACGAACAGGCTATATATTATCTCAGCCGAATGATGATGGGGCCGGAACATCGATACACTGCCGTAGAGAAAGAGTGCCTAGCTCTAGTTTTCGCCATTCAGAAGACGCGACACTACGGCACGGGACAAACCATCCATGTCATATTACGGGTCAACCCCTCAGGGTCCTCATGACCAAGTCGGGTGCACTCAGCTCTCGCCTCGCTACCTGGGCGATTTTGTTGTCTCCCTACCACATGATCTTCGTCCCGCAGAAGGATGTTAAAGGTCAAGCTCTGGCAGACTTTTTAGCAGCTCATCCAGGTTCGGAGTCAACCCGAATTAACGAAGAGATTCCAGATGAGATCGCCACTTCAAATATGGCCTACCATGGTACCATATGGCGAATGTTCTTCGACGGCGCATCTAGAACTGGGCCCAAGGGCAACATCTTCGCTGGAGTCGGAATAGTGTTAATTTCCCCTACCGGATTGGTGATCAATCGGGCTTATTCTCTCACGGAGCCCTGTTTAAACAACGTGGCCGAGTACAACGCTTTGGTCATGGGCCTCCGACTTGCAAAAGAGCTGGGGGTAGAACACCTTGAAGCATACGGCGATTCCCAGTTAATCGTCAATCAGATTCGGGGTTCATACGAGGTTCGCCATGAGGACATGATCCCTACCACCAAATAGCGATCGACATCATCTCGTCCCTGGAGGGGTTCTTCATAGAGCACGTTCCCAGGCTTCAGAACATTGAAGCCGATGCCCTAGCAGGCCTTGCCGCTTCCTTAGCAGTTCCGAATCATGCTCATCATCTGGTTGACATCATAGGCCGTGAGTTGGTCTGTCCCAGGAATAATGTTCAGTATGCCGAGAGCTACTCCGCCCTGACAGTCGACGAAGCACCAGACTGGAGACAACCGTTCATCGACTTCGTAGTCTACGACATCCTGCCGGAGGATCCGAAGGAAGCCACTTCTATTAGAAGACGTTCCCTCATATTCTTCTATGATACAGAGACAAAAATACTATATCGGCGATCATACGATGGATTACTGCTTCGATGCCTGTCAAATACAGAAGCCAAAGAAGCCATGCGTGAAGCTCACGATGGCATCTGTGGGGCCCATCAGCCTGGCCCGAAACTACAATATCGCCTTCGTCGAATGGGTTACTACTGGCCCACAATGGTTGCAAACGCAATAGACTATGCACGAAAATGCAAAGCCTGTCAAGTCCACGCAGATTTCATCCACCAGCCATCCGAGTTTCTACACCGACGGTGGCATGCTGGCCCTTCGATGTGGGGAATGGACATCATCGGTCCGATAACTCTGCCTTCGTCCCGAGGACATCGCTTCATACTCGAAATCACAGATTACTTATCCAAATGGGCGGAGGCAGTTCCACTGGCAGAAGTCAAGACTTCAAACGTGATCAGCTTCCTCAAGCATCACGTCATCTATCACTTTGGACTGCCCCGAAGGATCATCCATGATAATGGTCCGCAGTTCACAAGCCACGCCTTCTATCGATTCTGCGACAAGCACCGCATCCAGAATATTGCTTCAACACCATACAACCCAGCGGCTAATGGTCTGGAAGCATTCAACAAAACAATCATCAAGCTTCTCAAGAAGTTTGTGTCATCAAACAAGCGCGTCTGGAATGAGAAGCTTGGCGAATGCTTATGGGCGTACCGTACCACCGTACGGACTGCCACCGGGAACACACCATTCTCTTTAGTATACGAAAGTGAGGCAATTCTCCCACTGGAGACTCAAATCCCCTCACTCCGCGTTGCTCTCACATACAGATTGACGATGGATGATAATCACCATCGCAGACTACAAGAATTGGAGGCTCTAGATGAGAAGTGCCTACTAGCTCAACAACGAATCGAGCTATACCAGGTACGTATCTCCGGAGCCTTCAACAAGAAGGTTAAAACCAGAACATTCCAAGTGGGCGACCTCGTTATGGCAGTTCGAAGGCCGATGGTCATGACTCACAAAACCGTCGGCAAGTTCCAGCCAAAGTGGGAAGGCCCATTCATCATTGATGCTGTATTTTCCAATGGAGCTTACCGTCTCGCAAAACAAAACGGAGACTTGCTCATGTTGCCCATCAACGGCAAGTTCCTAAAGAAATATTACGTCTAAAATGACATCCTCCAGGGTAATGAGTCATGTACTCTCTCGTACCGCTGAACTCACATCCCGCCTACAAATTGCCAAGGTGATGAGTCACGTACCCGCTGGTACTGCTGAACTCACATCCCGACTACACATCATCCAAGATGACGAGTCATGTACCCTCTCGTACCGCTGAACTCACATCCCTACTACAAATCTTCCAAAATGACGAGTCGCGTACTCTTTCGTACCACTGAACTCACATGCCGACTCCAACTCTCCCAGATTATCGAGTTATGTACCCGCAGGTTCCGCTGAACTTACACTCTAGTCACTACAGATAAATCTATATCGCCTCTCTTAGGTAGTAAGTCATGTATGATCATACCTCTGAACTTTTCTCCTAAAAGAGCTTCCTCCTTATGATCTAATACCCGCACTTTCAGTGCACAAAAAGGGTAACAGATCCACGAATTTTCGAAACAACCACGTCGATGTTACCTCTGAGTTGTTTCCCTTCCATAAAAAACAAACCACCCCTCACATAGAACCTCCATGTCCTCATTACATCTGAGTTGTTCTATATTTCCTTCATAGAGCCCACTCCTGCCATGTCCTTATTACCTCTGAGTGGGAAGGCTCCATCGAAGAAACCCTCATATTTATCATGTCCTCATTACCTCTGAGTAAGTATGTTGGTTCTCTCCCAACTTATTATCCGTATCCAGAACCAGGGTACGCCAAGGATAACATGTCCACAAAAAGTCCCCCATTGGGACAATTACTACAAGCAAAGAGTAGAGCGAAAGTTTTCTGTTCGTTCAAGTTCAGTTACATTCACATGACTACATCTCATGAGCAAGCCAGAAAAGTCCTCTATCATTTCATTCAGACCAAAAAGAAAAAGATTACATTGATGTCCAAAAGAAGCAAAACACAAACTACAGCTAAAGGCAGACAGAAATATCAAGACAAAAGACGGACATTTGTGAGAGCCCGCGAATCCTAGTTGCGGGGGCGCATATACCAATCTATTAACTATTTTGCATATGAAGGATGTACTTGAGCAAAATCCTCGTCCGAAGTAGGAAGGTCAGAACTCCTAGTACTACTGCCATCAGACTGGGGCTCCTCATTTACAGCAATGGGCGCCAGCTCTCCTTCTGTTCCTCCGCTTCTGGTGTTACCTCCTCCTTAACAAGCGATGATTCCTGTTTGAAAGGGGGCAGCAACTCTTCCTTCACAATGATCACAGCCTTCGGCAGGGTTGCTGCAAGAATCAAAGATAAAAAAAAAACAAAGTCAAAAGATGGTCAAGGCCTTATGCGGCACAGCCAAAAAAGGAGCACATGTGATTCTGTTCAGAGGGGCTTCATGCGGTCCAATTTGTGAAGCGTCTAGGCGGCCACTGGACGACTCCTATGCGGCTCGGACATGGGACACACATGTGGCGCAAACAAATTGAACAGAGCTGACGAGAACGGGGAACGCATTAAAGGGTTGTGCATAAAGCATGCAACAGACCCGTCTGGTTTTAAAAGATACGATCTGCCCCAAACCCTTACCAGCAATGGGAGGATGAACGTCATGGTGGACTTCAGGCGCCGGGGCTGACAAAGAAGACACCTTTCCCTTCGCAGCGGCTGTGGAAGCTTTGGGGGCCATTGTCGATGATGATCGGAGGAGAAAGGAGAATAACAGCTTAGGACAAGAGAAGATGAAGACAAAAAGAGGCAAAGAAGTCTCTCTATCCTAACAGCACCCTATTTTATAGGCCGGCATAGGAGGGGGGCACGTGGACCGATAAATTGTTTCGGGTCGTGTGCTGCAGGAAAAACCGACTCCTCGGATTTTGCTCCCTCTCTCATAAAGAAGATTCATCAAAGTACGAAATTCCAATATTTAATGAACCGACTCTTGGGATTCCCCCCTAAAGACGGCTCCAAATCATAACGAATCAAGAGCAATTAATGCCGCCTACGTAGCAGAGAGAGTTCATACGGCTAGAGAGTTTATGCGGCCAGGCAAGCCATGCGGCCAGACAAGCCATGCGGCCAAGAACTGTTGGAACGAAATTGTAAAGCGCAATACTCTAGGGGGGGTGAATAGAGTTGGCAGCGGAATAATGCTAATTAAAAATGTTAGCAGCAACATCACAGAATAATAATCACAACTAAATAATGTAAAGGCAGAGATAAGAAAGCAAACGCAAAGACAGCGATGTATACTGGTTTTCCTCTGTTGAGGACTAGTCCAGTCGGTAGAACTCTTGTTACCAGTTGAATCCACTATTGGCAAAATCGCAAGTTTTCTTACGAAGTCCTTGCAACTTCCACAACGCGAGCTTTGATTCGAAGAACTCGTCCAACTTCAATTGTGAAGAGTTGAATCTTCTATCAAGCCTCTGATTACAATCACTCTGAAACTTCTAGACCGCACCGTACTGGCAAATCGACTAGAGGATTATAACTGGCTTGGGATCTGAAAATTAAAGCTCGAGAAAAACTCTTTGGAAGACTGAAAGCTTGTTAGGAGAGAAGATTGAAAGTGAATGAGTGAGTTAAAATGAACGAAATCCTTCTTTATAGGAGTTCCAAAGACAGAATTCTGGCAGAATTCGGGCAGAACTCGATGAGCAAATCTCGGTCAAATCCGCAACAGCAGGAGGACCAAGTTCCAAGGAATTCAAAAACAAAACGGCCACTAACCGAACTCTGGCCGAACTCTGGTCGAGTTCTGTCAGGGTTAGGTTATGGTTTTAAAATAAGTTTTTGGGGAATTTTGAAAACCTTTTTGAAGCTTTTGTAAATACGAATGTTTTACAAAACTAAGGACATTTTAAAAACAGTTTGAAATCTTTTTGGAATAGCCTATTTGCCAGTACGACCTGGTGTACAAAGTATTTCTAGACTCAAATAAAATAAAAAAATATATTGCTCAAAGAAATACAGACTCGAACAGGCAAATAGTGCTTCGGTCTTGAACTGTGTAGATAGGTTCTTGATCATGTCCAAGAGTCCGAGATATCCTGACTAGTTTCATATATCGAGACAGAGTTTGATCAATTATTAAAATCAGTTTGACCATATGACCAATGGGCCAACAATCTCCCCCATTTTGATAATTGACAAACTATGAATGATATAACATCTAAGCTTGGAATCAAATCAAAAAATAGTAAAGTAAAATTGTTCATAACCTGCATGCATTTTCTCAAAAGATGTTAGATCCTTATTTCTCCCCCGTTGCCACTTAGCAAAATAATTGCAAAAGAGAAAAACTCCCCCGCAATCAATGCATAAGAAACAAACAGTGAAGAAACACAAAAAAATATAAAAAATTATGACAGATGGTAGAGACAAAAAAAAATATCACAGGTATGTATTTGTCTCAGGCAGTTTATATAACAGAGAATTAATACAACAGTGAGAATAATAGAGAATTATGTCACAGGCAGTTTATAGAAGCAGATAAAGATGCTATAAATAAATAAACTGATGTGAAAGATAAACTACGAATCCCATAAGGATAAAATGATGTTCATGAGACATCAATAAATATCCAGTACAAGTCTGATAATGAAAAGCTAAAAAAGACAGAAACTTGGAATGTCGGAGCATTTCCAAGTATACAGTAGACAATATCTAAGTCTCAAAAATCAACTAATATATTACATCTCCTCCTCCTCCTCCTCATCATCATCATCATCATCATCAGCATGACCGGCATGTCCAGAGGGACCAGCTGCAGAGGTACCAGCTCCAGAAGGGTGAGGAGGAGCGCCAGTGTAAAACTCACCAACATAGTCTCGAGAAGCACGGTCAGAACGGTACCAATCATATACGTTACCGGGCTGAAAGTAGGCATGAACAGCCTCATCCTCACAGCGGTAACTAGAAAAGGCTGGATCTCTAGGAATAGAACCGGTAGAATGTCCAGTCTGAGCGATTCAGAGATCAGCGAGAGAATTTGCTATCGCCTGATAACGAGTGACATCGCGGAACTCACGTTCGCGGGCCATATCCGTCATCGAGACGTGCAAATCAGAAAGATGCTGGTGTATGCCTTCAAAGGTCATGGCATACTGCTGAGTAGGTGGAGGAGGTGGAGCAGTAGGAGGAACAGTAGAGGAGCAGCAGCAACAGTCATACGACGAGATAACTTCAGAAACTTGGGCTCAGGGTCTTGAGTACAAGTTGACAAATCAATATCAAAACGCTGGAAGATGCGTGGGAGAATCGTCGCATAAGAGAGATTCCTATCTCTTGCACGACAACGTCCCATCATCTGGATAATGGTCTTAGGGGCAGAAAATGGAATCCCCTTAAGAATGTGATACATAGCAGATAATTCAAGAGATGTGACATCATCCTTTGAAGTAGACTTCGGAAGGAGAGTGGAGTAGATGATGCGGTGCAATTCATAATTAAACAAGTTCAAGTTGTTTGCCTTGAACTTTTCAGAGCGAACTCGATCAGGTGCACAGAGTTCAGCTTTGAAACTAGCAAGTGTCGTGCCGTCGGAGAAATCAAATTCAGTGATATCAACAAGCGGTGCACCTTCGTTAGATAGACCAAGGATTTCCGCTAAGAGGACATCATTGAACTCGATGTCTAGTCCGACAACACGAGTACTTACGTCAAACGTGTTTAATATGATATTGCAGTAGAAAAGTCTAATGGCATTAGTTGCTACGGAAAAAAAGTTTAACAACGTGTTGTAACCCTAATGCCTCAAAATAAGGACGGTGTTCTGGAAACAAGTCCATTTGATAGGAGCGCCTGTGCATATGGATCTCATGGAAAAGTCTCCATACCACAGAAGGGCATGATCTAGCGTTTGAAAGTAAAACCAATCGAACGCGCCATCGCTCGATTGAACTGGTGAAAAGAGGGAATCCGTGGGTGGATTCGAAGATGATCCTTCCTCACTAGGATTGGTCGTCTTCTTCCTCTTGAAGGGGTTAAATCCCTTAGGCGGCATTGTACAATAAAAGTAAATATGCACGAAATTAAAAGGAGGAAAAATACGGAGTTATACCTCCCGAGATTCGAGTATGTTGTAGAGGACAACGAACTCCGCACGAATCTAAAATTTGGATGGATTTCACCACGTAGATAGGGAGAAACGGAGTTGTGAAGAACTAGGGTTTGAGGGCTCTCGCACGGGCTGTTGCTGTGATAGTGGTGTTTAGAAGCAATGAAGAAGAAAGGCTCTCGGGATCTGGTTATAAGCCAGATACCTTTAACCAAACTCGAGCCGAATTCGGTCCGAAGTCTGGCCGAATTCGCCTGGGGTTGGTTTGGAACACTTTCTTTTTCATTGGCTCATTTCAAAGATTTAATTCAAAGATTAGTAATTTCAACATTCAATTAATATAATTAATGTTATTTTATTAAATATCGTTACACAGCGATTGTCTCAGATTAGCTGTAGGAGTACTGTCCCAGCTGGCGGAGGTTCACCGGGGAACTCTTAAGTACCACTTCGCTTCAACCATAGTTGTGGTGACAGACAGACTCTTTATTGGCTTGTCTATAAATAATTGAAACGATCTTCTGCTAGAGGTTTTGTGAAAATATCAGCTAATTGATTCTCAGTATCTATGTACACAAGGTCAATATCTCCATTTTGATGATGATCTCTAAGAAAATGATGTCGGATCTCGATATGCTTAGTACGAGAATGATATACTGGATTCTTAGTCAAATTAATAGTGCTCGTGTTGTCACAGAAAATAGAAATATGTGTGTAAAATAAATTATAGTCTTCTAAGGTTTGTTTCATCCACAAAATCTGAGCACAATAACGTCCTGCGGCGATATACTCAGCCTCTGTTGTTGATAGGGACAAAATTTTGCTTTTTACTAAACCATGAGACTAAAGCCTTGCCTAAGAAATGACATGTGCCACTGGTACTTTTTTATCAACTTTGCATCCAGCAAAATCTGCATCCAAGTAACCAATAAGGTCAAAGGAGTTTTGGGATACCATAAGCCAACAGAAGAAGTGACCTTAAGGTATCGAAAGATACGCTTAACTGCGCACAAATGTGATTCCTTTGGATTAGCTTGAAAACGTGCATACAGGCAAACACTAAACATAATATCTAGATGACTAGCAGTTAAATAAAGTAAACTACCGATCATACTTCGATACTTACGTGTGTCGACCGGCTTGCCTTGTTCATCAATATCAAGCTTTGTTGAAGTTGCCATCGGAGTGCCAATAGGTTTGACATTATCCAGATCAAACTTCTTTAGCAAATCTTTTGTGTACTTGGCTTGATTTATGAATGTCCCATTGTCAGTTTGTTTGATTTACAGTCCGAGAAAGAATTTCAGCTCTCCCATCATGCTCATCTCAAACTCATTCTGCATACACTTAGAGAATTCTTGACAAAGAGATTCATCAGAAGATCCAAATATAATATCATCAACATAGACTTGTATTAAGAGAAGCTTGCCATTAAAAGACTTAATAAAAAGTGTAGTGTCAACCTTGCCTTTTGAAAAACCGTTGTCAAGTAGGAAAGAGCTTAGACGATCATACCAAGCACGAGGGGCTTGTTTTAAACCGTATAAAGCTTTCTTCAACTTGAAAATATGATCAAGATTTTTAAAATCTGTGAAACCTGGAGGTTGTGCTACAAAAACTTCTTCTTTTATAAAACCATTTAAAAATGCACTCTTGACATCCATTTGAAATAATTTGAAATTATGAAAACATGCAAATGCGAATGGATTCTAATCTCGCAACTGGGGCATAAGTCTCATCGTAGTCGATACCTTCTTCCTGATTGTATCCTTGAGCTACGAGTCGAGCCTTATTACAAGTCACTAAACCATTCTCGTTCAGTTTATTTCGGAACACCCAACGGGTGCCAATGACCGGATGATCAATAGGCTTGGGAACAAGTTCCCAAACTTGATTCCGTTCAAATTGGTTTAATTCCTCTTGCATAGCATCTATCCAAAAACTATCACTATATGCTTCATCAATAGTTTTAGGTTCTAGCTGTGAAATGAATGCAACACTAGAAACAATATCTCTACTGGATGTACGAATACTTACACCTTTGGTAATATCACCAATTACCAAATCCTTTGGATGATCAGCCGTAAATTTCAATCTTTTCGGCAGACTCTGAAGGTAGCTGGTTCCTGGATCTTCTCTAGGAGGATCAGCTAGTGTCGAGCTTGGTTGAGAATCAGCTGGTGTTGAGCTTGGTACAGTTTGATCTTCGTCATTTTCATCGATAGTCATTTGATTCAATTCATCAAAGGTGACGTTGATTGACTCTTCGATGATCATAGTTTGTTTGTTGTTGTTGAAGACTTTATCCTTTCTTGGCCGCATAACCTAAAAATATACCTTCATCGGCCTTTTCGTCAAACTTTTCGAAATTATCTTTTGTATTAAGAATAAAGCACTTACAACCAAATATTCTAAAATATGAAACTGATGGAATTCTATCAAACCATAACTCAAATGGAGTCTTCTTCGATTTGGGTCGAATTAGAACTCTATTGAGAACAAAACAAGCTGTATTGACAGCTTCAGCCCAGAATATTTGGGTAGACTAAACTGGTTTAACATTACTGGCTATTTCGGATAGAGTTCTGTTCTTACGTTCCACAACTCCATTTTGTTGTGGAGTCCTAGGGCAGGAGAACTCGTGTACAAAACCGTGTGTGTCACAAATTGCTCAAACTCTGCATTCTCGAATTCACCACCATGATCGCTTCTAATACGAGTGATCATGTAACCTTTTTCATTATGTACTTTCTTGCAAAAGGCGACAAATTTGGATAATGCATCATTCTTGCGTGTCAAGAAGTATACCACGTGTATCTAGAGTAATCATCTACAATTACAAAAGCATATAACTTACCTCCGAGGCTAGCAACTCTGCTAGGACCAAATAAGTCCATATGTAGCATTGTAGAGGTCTAGTAGTACATACTGCGTTTACTGACTTGAATGTGGATCTGGTAGCTTTGTTCTTTTCACATTGGCTGCATATCGAATCCTTCTTGAATGTTATGTCCGGTAAACCACGTACTAGCTTCTTCGTGGATAATCTTGAGATTGTGTCCATATTTGCGTGACCGAGTCTCATATGCCACAGATGACTCTCATCATTTAGCCATTAAGCATCTACCTGAAATGTTAGTTCTTTCCAACAAATAGAAAACATATATGTTGTCTTCCCTGATACCTTCAAAGATAGTACTATCAGTTGAGCTATCAACTATAGTATATTTGTCTTTGCCAAAGTTGATGCCATAACCATGATCAGCTAGATGACTTACGCTGAGTAGATTATGTTGCAACTCGGTAACCAGACATACATCCTTAATCACAGGATAGGAAGACTTACCAACATCACCGATACCAATGATATACCCTTTCAGTTACCGAAGGAGACATAACCTTCCTTTTTCTTCTTCGACAGTGTTGTAATAATGTAGCGTCACCGGTCATATGCCGTGAACAACCGCTGTCGAGTATCCATTTGCTTTTAGCATGTGAAAGGGTTCCACCTACAAAACAGTTTACAGATGAAACTTTTGGTACCCATTTCTTGTAGGGTCCTGAAATGTTAGCTTTTGGTATCCATGCATAAATATTTAAATCAACAAGCTTTCTGATTCTACATGCAGAAGAAATATGACCAATGAGGCCACAATAATGACATTGTGCATGTTGAGTGTTGAAAGCTGAGTGGTGTGCATGGTTGGTAGGTTTAGGTTTTCTAGTATAGAAGAAAGCATACCTATATTGTTTGGGCTTAACCTTTGGGGTAAAGGTTTGATAGGGTTAGGTTTGACAGTATTTGGTTTGGGAATGTTCCGATTATTCGGTAAGATACACGTGTTAGGGTAGGAAGCAACAGTCTCAGGCTGTTTTCCTAACCTAATTTCCAATTTTGGAAGTGTCATACAACTTAGTATAGTCAGAAGTGAGTGCTTCCATTTTGACTTGTTCACTTTGAAGACTTTTCTTCTCTTTAGAAAGTTCTTCTTTCAGTTGGTCGATAACCTTGTCTTTCTTCAGATGACTTGGTAGTCTCGTGTAATAAGAGCTTAATAGAGGAAAGCTCACCAGACTCACTAACATTATTCTAACCTCAGCTAGTTGGTCGGTAAGTCTTCCTATTTCACCTTTGTACTCTTTGAGTACCTTCTAATGGTCTGATATTTGCTACGCAGTTTTCTGTAATCACTTATCAGTTCACTGAAGGCATCTCCTAATTGCTCAAAGGTGAAGTCATCATATGTATCACTACAGGTTCAGAGAGTACCTGATCGGATGCCATAAAGCATACATTTGCGGCGTCTTCTGATTGTTCATCTTCTGAGTCGCTGGCTTCACTTCATGCCATATGCTGGTGTTGGCATATCTCCGAGATGTTGATCTCTTCAGTTTTCCTTTCTCATACCTGTTGCTCTTCTTGCTTGATAATGAGTTTGTAGGACAATCCTTCTTCATGTGTCCCTTCTTCTTGCAGCCATAGCAGACAGCATCATCTTGATACCAGTTGTTGCTGCTATTGTTTTCTTTGGCTTTCTTCTCATATCTCATGAATCTTTTGAATTTCCTTGCTAGGAGTGCTTGATCTTCAGCATCAGATTCACTGCTGTCTGAATTACCTTCAGCAGCTTTTCTGTGCTGAGCCTTGAAAGCGATCGTCTTCTCCTTTGGTGCAGGCTCTTCAAAATCTTGTAGCTCCAGTTCATGAGTGAGTAGCTTAACCATGAATACTTCGAGGGACATCGTTGTGAGGTCGTTCCCTTCAATGATTGCAGTAGCCTTTGGAATCCAGTTTTTGGTAAGTGCTCGCAGGAGTTTGTGAATCTTTTTATGGTTACTATAATCTTTGCCTATGTTAGCACCCTAAATTTCGGGTTGATTTTTTTTTTCATTTTATTTTATTTCCTGATTGATTGGTTTTGATAAATAATTTATTTGTTATTTTTTTTCTTAAGTGTACTTTCCCATGCCTTTGATATTTGGAGTGTCAGGGATGTTCAACTCTGGAAATCTTCTTCACGAGTTTTGGAGTGGACACGATTACCTTCATGACGGTATATGGTGTCCCACCCAAACTTGTTCCCTTGTGCTCTTTTTGCTTCGCTAAACTTCGGGTCGATTTAGTCCATTTGATTGTTATTTATTTTCCCACTCTTTTCCTTGATCATTTTCAGCGCGTTACCATGACTTTTAATTTGGGAGCGCAAGACCAGTCAGTTTCTTGAAACCAACTCCTCATTGATGATCTACTCGAGACGCTCGTCATCCATGACCTTCGTGTCCCACTCAGACACGTCATTTTGTGCTCCATTCGATTCGCACAACTTTCCCGACACGTGACCCGATTTTATTTCACTCCACGGCGTCACATTCATCTTCCAACTTGATTTGTGGGTCCCCTGTCGACCAAAACCTGTCTGTCCCAATTATGGACATGGCCCACATTGAGCCTACTACCCGTCCGCCACTTGTGTCCCATTTATTGGAATTCCCATGTGCAACTTATTTACACATGATCATCAACGTCTAATTTTAATTCGATTTTTGCACAATGTTCGGTTTTGGACCCAATCCGGCTCCACCGAGTCCGGTCCAGCTCCATGTTGCCCTCCATCGGGACACCCTCATTTTTCCGTGTCCAAAAAAATAATATCCAATACCTAGTGTCTATTCCAATTTTGAGTGTAAATTTCCGTTGATTTTAAATCCATTGGAATGGCCCTTTTCCTTCTAATTAATTCCTAGTCCTTAGATTCTCCAAATAAATCCTCACCACACATTTCCCTATAGCAGCCAACTCCCACACTTACAGCCATGTGGCCGGCCCTAATTTTTGAGAGAGCAACCTTTTCACTTTCTCTCTCACTCTCACATTTAATATCATCTCATCTCTTTCTCTCTCTCTCTAAATAATTGTTGTTTCCATGCACAAACAAACCAACAACAGCAGCAAAACACCACCAACACCCGAGCCATCCCTGAGCTCGGCCACTCCCTCGCCGTGGCTCCGGCCACCCTGGCCGAGCCCGCGCCACATCCCCTCCTCCATCTCCTCCTTCCTCCTCCCTACAATCCGCCGCCACCACCAAGCAAACCGAACCATCCATCCATCACTCGAACCACCACCACCTACACCCGACCTCCATCACAGTCCGCACCACCTCCACCACGCGCCGCCTGGCCGCCCCCGACGAGCCCTCGCCGGCCGAGCTGGCCGCGCGCAGCCCCGCGCGAGCCGACCAGCACAGCGGGAGCAGCCAAGGGTGCACGGCGCGCGCGCGGGCGTCGCCGCCGCCGCCACCGGCCGCTGTGGCTCCGGCGAACCCCCCCGTGGGTGGCCCCCCTTTCCTGCGAACCCACGCTGCCTTCCCCTGGCGGCCAACGTCCTCCGGGACGCGCCGTCGAGGCGATTCGTGCGTTTTGAACGACGTCCCGTCGTGACGCGCGCGGGATCGAGTTCATTTTGGCGCTCCGTCGCAGCGACTTTGTGCGCGTTTTCCCGGAGATCCGACCGTTGGATCGGCGATTTCTTCACTCCGTCGCAATCTCGGTATATCCACCTTCATCCCTGTCAATTTTCATCCGTTAATTTTATCGTTTGATACATGAAAACCGGCCACCAAGTTGACCGTTTAAATTGTATTAAATTTGGACAGTTTCGCGGGCCAACTTCGTCAGCTTGTATCTCTTCCACCGCAGCTCCGTTTGGCGTGCTACCAGTTCCTGTGCGAAGCTGGTATAACCCTCTTACTCCCCCTCCAGTTTCGTTTCATTGTGAGCTTGTTTGATTGGTTGAATTCGACGCCAAAGTTGGTCGTCCGAATTCGTAATTTCCAACTTGTAAAATTCCATTTTTGAACACGGGACTCCAGATTTCATTTCTGACACCACCATTGGACTTGTGGCGTCGTTCTGGCATGTTTTCATATAAAATTAGTTAGATTTGGAGAACGTAGGCCCGGGCACGCATTTCGGTGCAAAGCGGGTCCCACATTCTGGGTCAACGGGACTTTTTGACGCCAACTCATCGGAATCCAATTTCGGATATACCGTTGAGTTCGTATCGTCATTCTGGACTCGTTGACATATAATTTGCTAGGTTTTGGTGGACATTGGATCGGGTACGCATTTCGGTGCAAGTCGGATACCAATATCCGGGCCAACAGGTCATTTTGAGATCGGCTCATCGGAATCCAATTCTAGAGATACCGTTGAGTTCGTATCGTCATTCTGGACTCGTTGATAGGTAGTTTGCTGAATTTTGAGAACTTTGGTTCCGGCACGCATTTCCGTGCAAACCGGAATTCCAAGTTCTGGTCAACGGGCCAAATTGAGATCGGGTCAACAGAATCCAATTCTGGAGATACCGTTGGGTTCGTATCGACATTCTGGTTTCGTGGGCATATATTTGTTATATTTTATTGACTTGTTTTCTTGCACGTTTTTCGGTGCAAAACGGTTCCGATACGGACACCGTTTTGACCCGAAATTACCTTTTTGCCCTTGTGTCCAAATTGGACCGATGGGTAGGCTATCCTAGCTAATTTGACCTTTCTGGACACGTTGGCGATGTTCATTTCATCGTCCGACAATGTTTGTTGATAGTTTCTCTGAGTTTAACCTTTTTATAATTAATTAATAATTAATTCATATAATGTTCGTATTTCGGGATTAGTACAACGAAACTGAGATCAGCCAATTCCAGTGATCTCACATCGCTAGAATTGACAAGTTGGACACGTGGATCACTATAATAAGATTATCAACCTTACCGATAATCTTTTTATCTCGATTTGCGTGTCGTAAGTTTCGACGTACAAATAACGAAGTACACTTTATATATACTAGAATTGACCCAGTTTGACCAGAGTTGACCAGTTGACCCAACGTCAACTGTAAGTCAACACTTGACCTAGGTTGACTAGATTATTGACCGGAGTCGACCTAGAGTTGTTTTGACTTAGAAGAACCTAGAATAATATAGATTGCCTGTAGGGTTTTATTTATTTTAATGTGAACACCTTGTAACCTGTGTTGCTTTAAATAGGACTCTGTGGCTTCAGTGGGACCCCCTATACTTATCAGCTGTTCAGGTTATCAGGCGAGTACATTCTCTGATCGTTTCATACTTGTCACGAATTATATTCTCGCTTTAGATTACTTTTACTTGATGCTGTCACGTTATCATCACGGATTGGTACTATATGGATCTTTTCTTGGGATGTTATCCCCCTTAGCGGGCGCATCGGATACTTTATGACATGTGTTTCATGTACATCATGTATTCCTTGCTTCTGCGTTATTCATGTACACTCATGTTCTCTCATGTTCATTACATTACGTTCATCTCTCATGTTCTTTCATGTACGCTCATGTTTGCCCATGTGTCTCTTGTATAACCAAAACATCATGTCCGTAACGTAACTTGAATAGATCCTTGTGTATTGATTGTGGGTAGGGGTGAGTATAAATGGTCATGTGATTTACCCATCATGTACACTCTGTTACTTTTCATGTTCATCATGTACAACCTAAGCCAATTACATGCCATCTCGTACTCTAAATCACTAGTCACTTACAGTTCTTACTTATCATGTATATATATTTCCAGTTATCAAATATCTCTCCTGTTTTCATGTACATCTTCTTACAGCGTTTCATGTATCTTATTCTATTGCCTGCTTTATATTTCCTGACATGATGAACTGCATGAGATGTATTGTGCTCGCTCCTGTCCTGACTGGACCTGTTGAAAAATTTTACAGATAGCCTGGAGGTGCCTGCTAGCCTAGAGGAGACACATTAGAGGATGTTAGATATCTATTTTATTTGTCTGGAGTTGTATATGATTTGTGGATTATTGTATTGGGTTTTGAGATGTATTTCTGGGTTATGTATCTTAGACACTTAGAATTCTATCTCCTGTATCTCTTTTGGATTTTATGTTTTACCTATCATTATCATGCTCTACCTTAGATGTGATTGAGACTGTATCTGCTATGTCACCCCCATTCGGGGAGTATATACTGCTTAGCATTATATTGTTAGATGATGTGACCTAGGACAGCGTTCTACCGCCGACACTGCGGCGTAGGCTGGGCGTTGTTACGTTCTCGTACCCAAACAGTGGGTGCGGGTCGTGACACGTTTTTAGTGGTGGCCCATGCAGGTCGAGTTTATGTAGTGGTATTCGAACTAGAGTACCACTACAGCCTGCAGTAGGATTAGGATATATTTGAAGGTACTCAATCACAGATAGGAACCCTTGAGAGATTTTCGGGACGACCCTGGAGAATCTTATTTAACTTCGATTTGAAAACTCTTTTTCCCTTGATTTGTTTTATCTTTATTTTCTGTTGTCGAATTTGATTTTAATGGATTATTGTTGAATTTGAGTTGTATTTATTAATTTATGGAAGATTTTCGAATTTTGAATTTTGATGGTAGCTGTTGCATTCGAGTTCGTATTTTGATGGATTTTGTTCATTTTTGAATTTGATGTTCGTTAATAAATATGATTTGATTTTTGAGTATTCATTATTGATTTAATTTAATTTTTGGCAAGATGAAATTATATGGGCTAGGTCATCTATGTTATGGAATCTAGTCTTCTATAGTCACATTAGCCAGCATGGTGAGGACATATAGTCTGACTCTGGATGTATTTCTCGGGTGTGGGAATTTAAGATTTTCGCAGCCAAGCTAGCGGCACCGCGAAAATGTTAAATACCATGATTCTAGAGGTATGTGCATAAGTCAAGGGCTCTGTGAATATCGTAGCCTTGCTTACTAGTATGACGAGGATTTAGAGTACCATGATTTTGGATAGACGCATACGATTATCGGATTGCACCTTAAATACTTTTGAACATGTTTCTCTACTTTTTCTCAGTCATTCAAAAAAAAAAAAATATTATTTGTTGTTTTGTCTAGTTTCCTATTATTTAACTCAGGAGTAAGTTTAGTTGGTTTTATAAACCTTGTGAAATTCTTGCTAGAGTTTTCATAATACAATGAATCGATGACTTTGCTAGATTTTATCTTGGATTCGATAATTTGGCGCTGGGTTTCAAAATGGTTCTTCTTTAAACAGATGAGCAAATAAATTTTATCGTTATTTCCTTCTTGCTTTTATTCCTGTATTAGATAATAATAAAACTGTCTTGATTACGTCAATCACCTGCTTGCAATCTTGGTAGGGATCTAAATGTTAGTCTTAGCGTAGAATTAATTTTTGCTTGGGACATGAGAATATATGAGTATATTTATATAACAGTCACTTTGCCTAACACGTATGCATGCTACACTTGATTTTTCCACATATCTAGATACATATTAATATGTCGTTAATGTTTAAATTTTCAAAACCCCAATATTTCTGGTTTCCTGCTTTTCTAGTTTAAATTCGTAATTCAAATACAGATTTCATGTTATTAGTTATGTTTACATCACTACACATGTATGCTATACGTAGGGTTTCAATTCAAAAAAATTTGGTTGAGTTTTGTGTTGAAATTGTCAAATCTGAGACTGCATTATGTTAATATTTCACTGCTTTAAATGTTAGCTTATTTTAGACTTTGCATATAAATGCTGAACTAAAACTGGGTTTAACCTTTCATTACTAAGCTATAACCCTGTACAAGGACACACACATACACCCATACACACACAAACCACATAATATTACATGATGCTAGTTTTCCCTCTCTAACGCTCTCTCTGTATATATTTGTGATTGGATTTCAATGCAAGTGACTTTCAATTCTTTAACTTGTGATTTTGATTTTCTTGGGATAGTACTTTTTTCAGATGATTGGTAGTTACCTTCCTTTATTTTTTTATGAGTACCAGTTTTCATATGGGGTGGTAGACAACCTTATAGTTTGATGGTTGTTGTTTCTGTATCTTTCTATTTAGCACCCTGGATTGCTTGTGTGTTTGATACCCTATGACCGTTGGTTAGCATGACTAGTAAACCTAGATGAGACTTCACTGTCACCGTATACCATGACCCTGTATGCCGTTCTTTTATTGATGGTATGATTTGTTTAAGTTCTGGGACTTTGATTGTGGGGGTTTGACCTAGAGGAGTAGGAACATTTTAATTTCGAGGACGAAATTTTTATAAGGTGGGTAGGATGTTAGCACCCTAAATTTCGGGTTGATTTTTTTTTTCATTTTATTTTATTTCCTGATTGATTGGTTTTGATAAATAATTTATTTGTTATTTTTTTTTCTTAAGTGTACTTTCCCATGCCTTTGATATTTGGAGTGTCAGGGATGTTCAACTCTGGAAATCTTCTTCACGAGTTTTGGAGTGGACACGATTACCTTCATGACGGTATATGGTGTCCCACCCAAACTTGTTCCCTTGTGCTCTTTTTGCTTCGCTGAACTTCGGGCCGATTTAGTCCATTTGATTGTTATTTATTTTCCCACTCTTTTCCTTGATCATTTTCAGCGCGTTACCATGACTTTTAATTTGGGAGCGCAAGACCAGTCAGTTTCTTGAAACCAACTCCTCATTGATGATCTACTCGAGACGCTCGTCATCCATGACCTTCGTGTCCCACTCAGACACGTCATTTTGTGCTCCATTCGATTCGCACAACTTTCCCGACACGTGACCCGATTTTATTTCACTCCACGGCGTCACATTCATCTTCCAACTTGATTTGTGGGTCCCCTGTCGACCAAAACCTGTCTGTCCCAATTATGGACATGGCCCACATTGAGCCTACTACCCGTCCGCCACTTGTGTCCCATTTATTGGAATTCCCATGTGCAACTTATTTACACATGATCATCAACGTCTAATTTTAATTCGATTTTTGCACAATGTTCGGTTTTGGACCCAATCCGGCTCCACCGAGTCCGGTCCAGCTCCATGTTGCCCTCCATCGGGACACCCTCATTTTTCCGTGTCCAAAAAATAATATCCAATACCTAGTGTCTATTCCAATTTTGAGTGTAAATTTCCGTTGATTTTAAATCCATTGGAATGGCCCTTTTCCTTCTAATTAATTCCTAGTCCTTAGATTCTCCAAATAAATCCTCACCACATTTTCCTATAGCAGCCAACTCCCACACTTACAGCCATGTGGCCGGCCCTAATTTTTGAGAGAGCAACCTTTTCACTTTCTCTCTCACTCTCACATTTAATATCATCTCATCTCTTTCTCTCTCTCTCTAAATAATTGTTGTTTCCATGCACAAACAAACCAACAACAGCAGCAAGAACACCACCAACACCCGAGCCATCCCTGAGCTCGGCCACTCCCTCGCCGTGGCTCCGGCCACCCTGGCCGAGCCCGCGCCACATCCCCTCCTCCATCTCCTCCTTCCTCCTCCCTACAATCCGCCGCCACCACCAAGCAAACCGAACCATCCATCCATCACTCGAACCACCAACCACCTACACCCGACCTCCATCACAGTCCGCACCACCTCCACCACGCGCCGCCTGGCCGCCCCCGACGAGCCCTCGCCGCCGCCGAGCTGGCCGCGCGCAGCCCCGCGCGAGCCGACCAGCACAGCGGGAGCAGCCAAGGGTGCACGGCGCGCGCGCGCGGCGTCGCCGCCGCCGCCACCGCCGCTGTGGCTCCGGCGAACACCCCCGTGGGTGGCCCCCCTTTCCTGCGAACCCACGCTGCCTTCCCCTGGCGGCCAACGTCCTCCGGGACGCGCCGTCGAGGCGATTCGTGCGTTTTGAACGACGTCCCGTCGTGACGCGCGCGGGATCGAGTTCATTTTGGCGCTCCGTCGCAGCGACTTTGTGCGCGTTTTTCCGGAGATCCGACCGTTGGATCGGCGATTTCTTCACTCCGTCGCAATCTCGGTATATCCACCTTCATCCCTGTCAATTTTCATCCGTTAATTTTATCGTTTGATACATGAAAATCGGCCACCAAGTTGACCGTTTAAATTGTATTAAATTTGGACAGTTTCGCGAGGCCAACTTCGTCAGCTTGTATCTCTTCCACCGCAGCTCCGTTTGGCGTGCTACCAGTTCCTGTGCGAAGCTGGTATAACCCTTTTACTCCCCCTCCAGTTTCGTTTCATTGTGAGCTTGTTTGATTGGTTGAATTCGACGCCAAAGTTGGTCGTCCGAATTCGTAATTTCCAACTTGTAAAATTCTATTTTTGAACACGGGACTCCAGATTTCATTTCTGACACCACCATTGGACTTGTGGCGTCGTTCTGGCATGTTTTCATATAAAATTAGTTAGATTTGGAGAACGTGGGCCCGGGCACGCATTTCGGTGCAAAGTGGGTCCCACATTCTGGGTCAACGGGACTTTTTGACGCCAACTCATCGGAATCCAATTTCGGATATACCGTTGAGTTCGTATCGTCATTCTGGACTCGTTGACATATAATTTGCTAGGTTTTGGTGGACATTGGATCGGGCACGCATTTCGGTGCAAGTCGGATACCAATATCCGGGCCAACAGGTCATTTTGAGATCGGCTCATCGGAATCCAATTATGAGATACCGTTGAGTTCGTATCGTCATTCTGGACTCGTTGATAGGTAGTTTGCTGAATTTTGAGAACTTTGGTTCCGGCACGCATTTTCGTGCAAACCGGAATTCCAAGTTCTGGTCAACGGGCCAAATTGAGATCGGGTCAACGGAATCCAATTCTGGAGATACCGTTGGGTTCGTATCGACATTCTGGTTTCGTGGACATATAATTTGTTATATTTTATTGACTTGTTTTCTTGCACGTTTTTCGGTGCAAAATGGCTCCGATACGGACACCGTTTTGACCCGAAATTACCTTTTTGCCCTTGTGTCCAAATTGGACCGATGGGTAGGCTATTCTAGCTAATTTGACCTTTCTGGACACGTTGGCGATGTTCATTTCATCGTCCGACAATGTTTGTTGATAGTTTCTCTGAGTTTAACCTTTTTATAATTAATTAATAATTAATTCATATAATGTTCGTATTTCGGGATTAGTACAACGAAACTGAGATCAGCCAATTCCAGTGATCTCACATCGCTAGAATTGACAAGTTGGACACGTGGATCACTATAATAAGATTATCAACCTTACCGATAATCTTTTTATCTCGATTTGCGTGTCGTAAGTTTCGACGTACAAATAACGAAGTACACTTTATATTATACTAGAATTGACCCAGTTTGACCAGAGTTGACCAGTTGACCCAACGTCAACTGTAAGTCAACACTTGACCTAGGTTGACTAGATTATTGACCGGAGTCGACCTAGAGTTTTTTTGACTTAGAAGAACCTAGAATAATATAGATTGCCTGTAGGGTTTTATTTATTTAATGTGAACACCTTGTAACATGTGTTGCTTTAAATAGGACTCTGTGGCTTCAGTGGGACCCCCTATACTTATCAGCTGTTCAGGTTATCAGGCGAGTACATTCTCTGATCGTTTCATACTTGTCACGAATTATATTCTCGCTTTAGATTACTTTTACTTGATGCTGTCACGTTATCATCACGGATTGGTACTATATGGATCTCTTCTTGGGATGTTATCCCCCTTAGCGGGCGCATCGGATACTTTATGACATGTGTTTCATGTACATCATGTATTCCTTGCTTCTGCGTTATTCATGTACACTCATGTTCTCTCATGTTCTTACATGTACGTTCATGTACTCTCATGTTCTTTCATGTACGCTCATGTTTGCCCATGTGTCTCTTGTATAACCAAAACATCATGTCCGTAACGTAACTTGAATAGATCCTTGTGTATTGATTGTGGGTAGGGTGAGTATAAATGGTCATGTGATTTACCCATCATGTACACTCTGTTACTTTTCATGTTCATCATGTACAACCTAAGCCAATTACATGCCATCTCGTACTCTAAATCACTAGTCACTTACAGTTCTTACTTATCATGTATATATATTTCCAGTTATCAAATATCTCTCCTGTTTTCATGTACATCTTCTTACAGCGTTTCATGTATCTTATTCTATTGCCTGCTTTATATTTCCTGACATGATATAAACTGCATGAGATGTATTGTGCTCGCTCCTGTCCTGACTGGACCTGTTGAAAATTTTTACAGATAGCCTGGAGGTGCCTGCTAGCCTAGAGGAGACACATTAGAGGATGTTAGATATCTATTTTATTTGTCTGGAGTTGTATATGATTTGTGGATTATTGTATTGGGTTTTGAGATGTATTTCTGGGTTATGTATCTTAGACACTTAGAATTCTATCTCCTGTATCTCTTTTGGATTTTATGTTTTACCTATCCTTATCATGCTCTACCTTAGATGTGATTGAGACTGTATCTGCTATGTCACCCCCATTCGGGGAGTATATACTGCTTAGCATTATATTGTTAGATGATGTGACCTAGGACAGCGTTCTACCGCCGACACTGCGGCGTAGGCTGGGCGTTGTTACGTTCTCGTACCCAAACAGTGGGTGCGGGTCGTGACAGCCTAGGGAGGACAAAGGATTTACAATATCTAGAATCTTTCGAACATCTGAGTAACTGTTTTGTTGGGCTTCATCTTGAACACCTCATACTCTTGAGTAAGTCTGCTGACCTTTGATTCTTTGACTTGAGTCGTGCCTTCATGTGTGACTTCAAGGAGCTTCCACACTTCATTAGCAGTTGTGCAGATAGACACCCTGTTAAATTCAGTTATGTCTAAAGCACAAAATAAATCGTTAATAGCACGTGCGTCAAGCCTGGCCTTTTTCTTTTCTTCCTCTGTATATCTGTTATGGGGTTTTTCAACTAAACTCCATCAACATTTATATGAGGTGGCTTTTGATAGCCATCAATAACAATAGACCATAAATCAAAGTCAAGTGATTTCAAGAAGAAACTCATCCGTGTTTTCCAATAGGTATAGTTCGTACCATCAAACAGTGGAGGTCTGTTTGTGGCCTGGCCTTCACTTGTGAATTTCACAATTGTCATGTGTTGTGCTGTGATCTATATAACAATTAGTTAATGAATAAATAATTGCAATGTTACCTTGCTTTACCTGTAACACCCGCTCTGATACCAATTGTAGGAACGAAATCGTAAAGCGCAATACTCTAGAGGGGGGTGAATAGAGTTGGCAGCGGAATAATGCTAATTAAAAATGTTAGCAACAAGATCACAGAATAATAATCACAACTAAAATGTAAAGGCAGAGATAAGAAGCAACGCAAAGACAGCGATGTATACTGGTTTTTCTCTGTTGAGGACTAGTCCAGTCGGTAGAACTCTTGCTACCAGTTGAATCCACTATTGGCAAATGCGGTTTTCTTACGAAGTCCTTGCAACTTCTACAACGCGAGCTTTGATACGAAAAACTCGTTCAACTTCAATTGTGAAGAGTTGAATCTTCTATCAAGCCTCTGATTACAATCACTCTGAAACTTCTAGACCGCACCGCACTGGCAAATCGACTAGAGGATTGTAACTGGCTTGGGATCTGAAAATTAAAGCTCGAGAAAAACTCTTTGGAAGACTGAAAGCTTTTTAGAAAGAGAAGATTGAAAGTGAATGAGCGAGTTAAAATGATCGAAATCCTTCTCTATTTATAGGAGTTCCAAAGACAGAATTCTGGCAGAATTCGGGCAGAATTCGGGCAGAACTCGATGAGCAAATCACGGTCAAATCCGCAACTGCAGGAGGACCAAGTTCCAAGGAATTCAAAAATAAAACGGCCACTAACCGAACTCTGGCCGAACTCTGGCCGAACTCTGGCCGAGTTCTGTCAGGGTTAGGTTATGGTTTTAAAATAAGTTTTTGGGAAATTTTGAAAACCTTTTTGAAAATCTTTTTGAAGCTTTTGTAAATACGAATGTTTTACAAAACTAAGGACATTTTAAAAACAGTTTGAAATCTTTTTGGAATAGCCTATTTGCCAGTACGACTCGGTGTACAAAGTATTTCTAGACTCAAATAAAATGAAAAATACATTTCTCAAAGAAATATAGACTCGAACAGGCAAACAGTGCTTCGGTCTTGAACTGTGTAGATAGATGTTCTTGATCATGTCCAAGAGTCCGAGATATCCTGACTAGTTCCATATATCGAGACAGAGTTTGATCAATTATTAAAATCAATTTGACCATTGACCAATGGGCCAACAAGAACATCCTATGCGGCCAGCGGAGCTCATATAGCCATGCTTCTTATTCAAAGTATTCCAATTTTTCAAATTGAAAACTTTGAAGGGGGTCTTGTAGAAGCATAGAAAAGAACAGAAGAAGCCCATGTGGCTCAAAACGGAAGAAGCCCATGCGGCTCAGGAATTTATCAGACCCTCATGCGGCTCAGAAACTCTTCAATAGCCTCATGCGGCTCAGGCGAGAATCACGTGACCCTATGCAGCTTTATAGCTGGCCATGAAGTGACTGCTCCGATTAAATGCTCTGACATAAAGAATAAACTCTAACACAAAAGCTGAAATGATGAACTTCGATATGACGGCGTATTTCTCTGGAAACGGAGAAATCTCCTCTACAGCTGGCACGGTCTACCAACTACAAAGCCTCCTATGCGGCCGCCCCCATCCCATACGGCTGATGCTCGCATGCGGCTCGGAGCGTGAGGGCCCATGTCATGCGGCTCAAATTATGAACAGTCACCCTATGCGGCCGCTGTTCTCATGCGGCTCGGATCATGAGGATTATCTCCATGCAGCTTATACCTATGTGGCCTTGACACGTGGCAAGTCTAATGCGGCTCAATTGAAAACCACCCCCATGCGACTCATATTTCAGAGAGTTCACCTATGCGGCTGCCACCTTCATGTAGTCCAAAACCTAAGAAGCTACCCTCATACGGCTGTGGCTCGCGATTATGACACGTGGCAGAAGATCATTTCCCACATGGCACTAAATCAATCAAGAGTTATCAACAAATCCCAACAACCTGATTTAGTGTAATCATCATAATTACCCAAATGAAAACAGATTTATGGCAATCACATGGATTAGACACGTGGCAGGAGATCCGAGCTTCCCAAGATTTATGAGGATCAATATTGATTGCCCATACGGATTTTACACAATCAGCATTAATTGCCCATAAGGATTTGGCGTAATCAAGAATTAACTGTCCAGATGTAATACAATCAAGATTAATGGTCCAGATGATTGGCCGCCGACTTTTCAAAAGGGGAATCATTTTAAACCCTAATGATCACACCCCCACTTCTATAAATAACAAGGTGCCATTCCCTGTAACACCCAGTTTTCCAGAAAAGGGGTAATTTTGAAATTTTGTAATTATAATTATTATTTAAGGATATTTATTTCATATTATGATTTTTAGTGATTTTTAATTATTTTTAAAACTATTTAAATTCATGACTTATGATTTTGGTGATTTGATAGTGTAATACTAGAGACAGCTTAACCTAGAGCCTGACTATGTGAGGTGTTTTATTTATCATTTCCAGTTCGATGGTATTTTTGTCATTTTGAATTTAATTGAATTTAATGTATATTATTGGAATTTAATATATTATTAAGAATGGTATTATTTTAATATTATTTAATTGATTGCCATGTATTATGATTAGCCTAACTTGGTTTGGACCCAACCTAGATTAGTCATAGATAGTCTCAACTAACCATGGTTAGTGATTATTAGTATTAATAATATTTATTAGAATTAATATGATTTTTAGTGATTTTTAGTGTTTTTAGTAGAATTGATTTTGGGCCTATAGTGACTTTGACTAGTGTTGACTAGAAGACTAACCTAGTGACTAACCTAGGTTAAGACCCCTTGGTTAGGTTAAGTAAACTTGGTTTGATCAATTTATGAAGTTTAAGTCATTGGAACTTGTTTGGAGAGATTGGAGTTGATTTGACTAATATGGCTTATGACTTTATAAGTCATGATTAATGACTTGACTTATAGCCCATAGGCCCACACCATGAACCAAACCTAACCCTAATCAGCCCATGGCAGCCACTATTGATCCTTTCCCCTATTTAATCCCCTCCTAGAATTTAGGGCTAGCCTCCATTGGGATTTGTGCAAGTTTTGGAAGAGGTGAGTCTCCATCTTTCTAAAATCATAGGAAATCCATTTCAACTCCATTTTCCTTCAAATCAATTGCATTAGGACCTAATTCTTCTGTTTCTTTCTGTTTGTGTAAGAATTTCAGAGTAGGATCAATTTGTGGGAGTTTTGAGGCTTGGAGAACCATTCCATTTGGGACTTTTGTGAGCTTTGCACATCAATAGGTATAATCTATTCTAACCCATGAAATTCCTGTTTAATTGTATTTCTAGGATGCCCTAGCCCTAACCTAACTGTAGGAATAGGAATCCCAAAAGTTGTGTCCTAACAGGACACGTATCAGTGTCTAGTTTTAGGTGTTTGATGAAATACCCCAATAGGCATTTCTTGTGAATTTTGGGAAATTGTTTGAATAGAAAATTAGTATTTGACCTCGCTTATAGGTTTCTGGTGTCTTTGTGTGTTCTTGGTGTCGTGTCGAGTCGTGTCGGGCACGTGTACACACGGTCGTGTACAGGCCGCGCGGGGACTGTGCGTGCCCTGCCACTCGGCATGTTTGTGACACGGACACGCCACCCCGACACTTGGGATTTGACATACAGCATGGGCGACACTGACACGGGGCTCCCTAAGTTTTAGGGCCCCACATGTCGTGTCGGACACGCACGAACACGTGCACGGGTTTTTGCACAGTTCAGTGGCTGTCGTTTTTAGCCACTCATACGCGTGTCTCGTGTCGCGTACACGCAACGTGGACACGAGACAGGGTGCCCTACCCGTAGCCCTAGTCTAGGTCGACCCTGGGACACAACCACGTGGGTTGTCGTGTCGTGTAGTGCACACGAGCGACGTGAACACGTGCACGAGGAACAGTCTAGTGTGTGCACTGTTTCGTATTTTGGGTGATTGGACACGTTTGTGTCCACTTGAGTGGACACAAACTCTTGTGTGACACATATGCAACACATAGATATGTTACCAACCAATGTTTTATTATTTTTAAATTGATTTTCTAGATCAATTTCTTATTTCCCATTTTTTTCTGAACCATTGTATCAGTTCACATTTGATTTTTCCAGTTTGCAAATTTGGTTTTTGGCTATCAATTAAACCTTCTAAACACTGCAACTACTTGTAATGAAACCCCTAACTGTACTCCTACATGATGCCTATGTGTGTGTCGATTTTGATGTTGTTTGGTTGTGGGTTGAGGCTTAAGTCTGAGTTGAATCAAGGGGACTGAAAACTGGGGTTTTAGTGAACTGTTTAAACTATTTTTTTGTGTTCTTGTGAACTGTTTTGGGGTGATACAATGTTGTATCTGACCTGGGCATTATGGGGACTGTTGTTTAACTGATTTGGGTTGTGTTGGTGTGTGTATTTCAAAAAAATTGAGAATTCAATCATGAGTTTGCTGTTAACTGAAACTGGAAACAGTTTAGGTTTAATTGGTATTATTTGAACTCTTTTGTTTTGGTTTTATGTCAATTATTAACTGATGTTGATTTCTAAAATCTGAAACTGTTTTGAAGGGGGGAATGTTCAAACTGTTTTAAATCTGAAATGAGGGTCCTGTTTGGACTTTTTAACTGATTTAGGGATTGGTTTTAACTGAGAATTCAATGTATGAACTGTTTACTGTTTTGGGTTTTGTGGAGATTCAAATCTGAGTTTGGTTATTTAAAAATGTGTTGGTTTGAACTGTTTGTTTAACAGTTGAAATCTGAATTGATTGGGAACTGTTTTGTTCTATGTGTAATCTGGGATTCAATTAGGGGATACTGTTTTGGATATTCAAACTGATTTTGGATTCATGTAGAACTGGATTTGATTTGGGGGTTTGTATCCATGTGTTAAATTCTGAAATTCCTCACTGTTTTCTAGCTCTACACACACAAGCTAACATACCTCATGACACACACACCCTCTATCTATCACAACACTCTAGCCTAACACTCATGTATCTCACACTCTCTCATGACACACACACCCTATCTATCACAACACTCTAGCCTAACACTCATGTGTCTCACACTCTCTCATGACACACACACATACTAGTATATATATATGCCTCACTTCACTAGTACACACACACTTGAACACTCTATGTCTCACACTTTCTCATGACACACACTTTATGTGTCCCTCTCTATACATATGCATATATAATGTATTAACCTATAGTGTGGTTTGGTGTACACATTAGCCTATAGGGTGTTTTCTAGTTATATTATTTAATGGATCTATATGTGTACTATATACTAGATATATTATACATGTGTCATGTGTATAGATGTTTTGTAGGTTTATAGACTTGGGTTAGCCTATGGCCTAGTCTCTTAGCCTATGGCCTATGGTTGTGCCTGTGTGTCAGTGTGGAGCCTAGATTAGACTTGTGTAGTCTAGTTAGACTTAGAATAGCCTTGTTAGACTAGTTTGACTAGTTTGACTTAGGTTTGACTTGGTTGACCTAGTTTGACTTCTAGGTTGACCAGAGTTGACCAAGAGTTGACTTTGGTCTAGATTGACCTAGATTCATGTAGTATGCATCGTAGTGCATCTTATTACTATTCTGGACTCGTTGTGACTTGTACTGTTCTATAGGAGAGACACCACTCCTCGGACAGTATATACTCTCTAGATTCACCGGATACAGGCGAGTACATTCTCTGATAGTTCTTCCATTTACTTGTCAATTACTGTACTTCAGTTCTAGATAGTTTTTTGTGATTCTTACAACACGTATGGATATTTCTGGATTTATTTATGCGACCACACCTACCATCTGTCTGGCCTCTATTTTCTGGAACCACTACTGGAACCACCTTCTGAAATCACTACTGGAACCACCTACTGGAATCACTTTGGAATCTTTTGCTGGTATCATTATGTTTGGCTGGACTCATCCCGATTTCTCTTGTCATTTTCTGGATTCACTTGTACTTGCTGGCGGAGAAATATTGGAATAGGCATGTGAACATACCCAAATACTGGAACCACTCCCTTGGAATTATACTGGAATGATAGCCATCTCACACACCGGCCAGTGTGTGATGTGCCGTATTACCTACAGCCGTTCACATGTCAATCCCGATATTTTAAAACACACTGTTACAGTATAGGCTGGACTCACCCTGGAACCTTTGATCACCAACTGGACTCACCTCATAACGGACTCATCTTGTACTGGAAACACCTGGTATCAGATTCATGTTGTCTGGATTTACTTAGGTTTTGCACTTGTTACATTTACATTCTGGACTTATTATGTTACCTTAGTTCAGCTAGATTTATTTTACAGTCTTCATTGCCATCATTCTCTCTGTTTTAGTTACTTTACTTTCCTTGTATCTTACTGTTTCTCTATGCCACAACCTAAAATATAAACTGCCATATTCATCAATAAAACTGTTTATAGCTGCTTTATAGTTCTCTGTCATTTACTTGGGATTTCTTGATGAGTTGTACTCGTTCCTGTCCTGACTGGACCTGTTGAAATTTTACAGATGATTGTCGTGAGGACACATGCCCTACATATTATGGACCGGAGACGGGATGACTACCTTTGGCCCCGACACTCAGGAGTGATCGGGGTTTAGTTTAGTAGACTAGCTTTTGTTTCCATGTTGAACTTGTTGTAAAAGTTTTGAGACTTGTGTTGTATTTGAGATTTGTTGAGAGTTGTTATTATTTTAGTAGTTGTTCTTCTATTCTTAGTTTAATTCTTCTGTGTTTATCTTATCGTGCTTAGATTGTGATCGAGTTCAATATCTTATACTTGTCCTCCGTTCGGTTGATCATGATGAGTACATTATAATTGCGTGAGTTACTAGTTAGATAGTAACCTAGGACAGCGCTCTACCGCCGACACTGCGGCGTAGGCTGGGCGTCGTTACGTATTCGTACCCTCACAGTGGGTTCGGGTCGTGACACATTTTTAGTGGTGTCCCATGCAGGTCGAGAGTCGCATTAGTGCGATATCGTGGTAGTACGGCGACTTAGTTGTACGCTGCGAGCCTGCGATAGGATTGAGAGATAGGCTTTAACGGAGAGGTACTCAATCACAGCTAGGAAAAAATTCTGCTTCAATTCATGCCATCTACATATCTTACTGACTTGTCTTCCTTGCAATAAACTGTCCTCCTTGATTTATCGATTCCTGCTCAGTATTGACTTCCTTTTCGATCTGTCTTCAG
>JANAVB010031895.1:0-12854 GCA_029216955.1 Iris pallida
TCAGCAGCCACAGCAGCAATGCTGCTTGGAAAGGCAATAATAGCAGCGGTTTGCTGCTTTTCGGTGGTCGATGGCTTCCCTGGCAGCTGCCGACAGTGGGGGCCTCTCCTGTGGTCCCCCTGACGGCGGGGATGCGGCATCAGAGCAACTGCAGCAGTAGCGAGCTAAGGCGCGGCTGCCAGGCGAAGGTGGTAGGGGCTCTAGTGGAGGAGGAGAAGGAGAGGTTTTGGTGGCTGTCTGCTATGAGAAGGTGGGGAGGAGAGGAGGAAGATGAAGATGGAGATGGTGAAGGTGATGAAGGAGTTAGAGGGTGTTGTGCTCGGCTAGAAGGTGGTGGAGCAGAAGCTTGGAAGGAGATGGAGGATCGACCGTGGTGAAGGAGGATGAGGGGGGCGGCCATGGAGTGGTGAGGAGGAAGGAGGAGATGATGATGGTGAAAATGAAGAGGGGGTGGGGGGAGTGCTGTCGGCTAGAGGAGGAGAGAGAGTTGTTGTGATGAGAGAGGAGAAGAATGAGAGGTGTGAGTTTGAAAGAGAGAGAGAGGAGAGAGTGGTCGGCTGCAGTGAGGGGGGAGGAGAGAGAGGGTGTGAAGAAAGTGTAGAGAGAGGAATTGTGAGTGTGTGTTTGAATTAAAGTGAAGAGAGAGAGAGTGTGTGTGTTGTTGCCATGTGATTGGACAAGAGAAGGGGGTATGTCATGGATAGCTTTCCAAGGCATCCTATGGCTTGGCCCAAAGAGGATAATTGGATGGTGATGGTTTACATTGATTCAATTAGGAATTATTTTCTAATTTCCATGGTTAATAACTGTCCATTAGGTTTATTAGTGAGATTCGGTAATTGGATGGTGATGGTTTACATTGATTCAATTAGAAATTATTTCCTAATTTCCATGGTTAATAACTGTCCATTAGGTTTATTAGTGAGATTCGATGTGGGGGATTGGTGGAGAATGGTGTTGGGTGTTTTGTGGGTGTCATGAAAGTGGTCATATGAAATTGGGTTAGGTCGGTTTGGTTTAGAATGGGTCAAATTGGGTTTGTTGTCACCATGACTCTAATTTAAGTCATCGATGATCATGGATAAATAAATAGCATGTAGGGACTCAAATGAATGTGACTCATCTGGCATGTGCATAGTAGGCTCAATGTGGGTCGTGTCCATATCTTGGGTTGAGAAGTTTGGGTTAAAATTGTGTCTCAAATTGGAAGTAAATGTGACTCCGTGATGGGTCTTGTGTCACGAAAGTTGCGCGATAAAAATGATATGGCCAAAAAGGTACCCTTTTAGGCATAGTAAAATAATAATGAATGATCAAATTCTAACATGATCAAAATCAAGGTTTAGAGCCAGTACAAAATGATACGGTCGTAATTAAATAAAATTGTGACTAAAATCCGATAAGAAATCGTTTAGACATAACTCTTGCGAATACGACTAAATTTAAATCATATAACACGACGTGGTCAAAATTATTTAGACACAACTATTATGATTATAAGTGTTAAATTATGATAGCGATATAAATGGTACGACTAAGATTAAAACAAAAGATTTTGAAAATTTAACTTTACCATAAATTAAATTTATATATAAGCGAAAATCAAGTTCAAAAATTGATTTGAGACATAAACAAATTGTTTGAAGTCATATGCATGGTCAAAATAAAATGACAAAACATAATCGGAATTATTTAGATGTAGCTAAAGGTCTAGTCATGACCAAAAGAACCAAAATTTAGTTAGGCATGTCCAAGTCAGAAATTAAAATTATTTAGGCTTTACTAGTATGGCTAGAAATAAATTTCAAACACAGTTAATCAAAATTTGGTCAAAATAATATAGTCACTATTACTGGGGTCACTGATGATAAACATAAAAACGAAAGGACTAAAAATAAATAAATCAATAATTTAAAACTTTACTTGACTAAAAATCAAATTTGTGAATAAATCAAATTCTAAAATTGCTTTGAAACATGATAAAAGGAAATAAGTCATTTATGTACGATTGTGATTAATATCAAAATCTTTCAGAGATAAAGACTCAATCATGATAGTATGATCATTATTAAGTTAGACATGACCATAATAGTATCAAAATAATTTAAATGTACTACACTTAGCCAAGAGAACCAAAAATTGACATAACAAGTTAAGTCAATATCAAAAAATCATCAAGTCACGATAACAATGTAATTTAAGTGATATAATTGTAAGTAAAATCTAATATATGGTTTTATTGAAATTGAATAGTAATTATGAGGATAAAAGGAAACATCAAATCACTACTACAAGACTTAGGAAAAAAATCAAACGATAGAAGGAAATCAGACGATGGTTACATTATAGGATATGCATGAAAGTTATAGCTTGCCAATAATCATCTCATTGATACCTCATATGGTACCAGTCCTATGGACTAGCTAAACTAACTAAATTCACAGCACTAAGAAAATCCAAAGAGAAAAAAACAATTATCTCAAGCACTATAACTAATTCTATCCCGAACTAAAATATTAACTAAAATCTAATTGCAAATCCTTAAAAATTTCTATTGTATCATTCCATGATTTCAAAAAATTTAAAACCAAAATAATCAACATTTGAATCCTCTTATTGTCAATCTTCTAATAATATTTCGGACTCAACTGCTCATTTGACTTAACTATTCTGCAACTAACCTTCTTAATGTTCCAGAGTTTTCCTAACCATGCTCTTGTCTCTATTCCTCTCTGACTCTACTTATGGCTTTTTATATCCCCCCATAACACGTCCCATAAAATTGGTCACCTTACGGAATCGCTAGATTCTTCAATTAGAAAAAAATCCGGTATGAGATCAAGGCAATACAGTATGAGATCAATGCAATACAGTAATACAAAGTAAAGTTCAATTGCAATGTACTTACCTTTGTCCTTGCAAATTAATCTGTCTCAAAGTCCACCTATAATAGTGCAAGAATAGATTAGATTCTTATTGATGGCAACTTAACTCACTAATAGTCTATGTCACTAGTAATAGTATATGTGCTAGCTAACCTTCTATAATAAAAATTCTAGTAGATATACTTTAACTATATTTTTAACAAAATCATTTTAAATATTGTTAGTTGAAATATTGGTAAAAATATTTATATCCATAGCAACTACAGATAATTTTATAACATATTTATAGTAACAATATTTAACTAATACTATATACTAGAAAAGATGGATTTTATTTTAATCACAATTATTTAGTAGCTAACTTTTGCAAATATTACTAAGAATTTAATACAAGATAATAATCATAAAATATCAATGATGATAGTATTACTAATAATATGAACAACTTAGCCAGATGTAGCTAATTTAAATATTAGATTAGACAACTCTCTAATAGAATGCTAGAACATTACATCTATAAATTTTGAAAATATAGCTATTATTGTAAAGCAAAGAGAAGGAGATGAAGGAAATTATTTTTTTATTCACTTGTGTTGATCAACTTGACAAGGGCCTCTTATATAGGCTTACAAATGAGGTTACTATCACGATGACAATTAGAAAGAATAATGCTAAAAGTTATAAGTTATGGATAACCAAAAAATATAAGTTATAGACACCAAATAATAATGGTGATTTATCCATATTTACAACACTCCCCCTTGGATATACACCATTAATTAGTTGGTGGTGTATGCGCATTTGTTGACTCATTAAAACCTTACTAAGAAAAAAACTTGTGAAAAAATCTTAGTTAAGGAAAAAGAGTCCAGCACGCAAAACTCAAAAATATTATGTACAAGTCATACTCTCCCTCGATACAATAGATCTGAGACAGCTAGTTTGTCTGATGCTTAAGTCGTCGCATGCCTATTCCGTATACCAACTTCAGACAAACTAGTTGTTTCAGATCTATTTTATCGAGGGGGAGTATGACTTGTACATAATATTTTTGAGTTTTGCGTGTTGGACTCTTTTTCCTTAACAAAGATTTTTTCCACTGGGTTTTTTTTCTTAGTAAGGTTTAACGAGTCAACAAATGCGCATACACCACCAACTAATTAATAATGTATATCCAAGGGGGAGTGTTGTAAATATGGATAAATCACCATTATTACTTGGTGTCTATAACTTATGCCTTTTGGTTATCCATAACCTATGGCTTTTAGCATTATTCTTTTTAATTGTCATCGCGGTAGTAACCTTATTTCTAAGCCTATATAAGAGGGTCCTTGTCAAGTTGATCAACACAAGTGAATGAAGAAATAATTTCCTCCATCTCCTTCTCTTTGCTTTACAATAATAGCTATATTTTTCAAATTTATAGATGTAATGTTCTAGCATTCTATTAGAGAGTTGTCTAATCTAATATTTAAATTAGCTACATCTGGTTAAGTTGTTCATATTATTAGTAATACTATCATCATTGATATTTTATGACTATTATCTTGTATTAAATTCTTAGTAATATTTGCAAAAGTTAGCTACTAAATAATTGTGATTAAAATAAAACCCATCTTTGCTAGTATATAGTATTAGTTAAATATTGTTACTATAAATATGTTATAAAATTGTTTGTAGTTGCTATGGATATAAATATTTTTACCAATATTTCAACTAACAATATTTAAAATAATTTTGTTAAAAATATAGTTAAAATATATCTACTAGAATATTTATTATAGAAGGTTAGCTAGTACATATACTATTACTAGTGACATAGACAATTAGTGAGTTGAGTTCCCATCAATAAGAATCTAATCTATTCTTGCACTATTATAGGTGGACTTTGAGACAGATTAATTTGCAAAGACAAAGGCAAGTACACTACGATTGAACTTTACTTTGTATTACTCTATTGCATTGATTTCATACTGGACACGACGTTACACAATATGGTCTTGTGCTCTTGTTTATGTTCTATGTACTTTACATGTGTCTGGGGAGGGAAAAATACTACAGGTGTGTGACCAAACCCAAAATAAATTCATGTTAATAGCTTAGGCCTCGCACCGTGCACGTGGGACTTAAGCCGTACCATTATTCATGTGCCCTGTACCCTGTGATACCCAAGCTGGTCACGCATTCTGGACGTATTTCAAAATATTGCACATGTCAGATTCCTTGTTATATTTCATGTTCAGGTTCAGGTCATGTATTTATTTTCCCGTACTTCATGTTCTTTATTTTTCTTATACTCGTTGCATTATAATTTTACATTATACATGTTCTTTTCGTAGTGTTGTACCTTGCTCCTTTCCTGACTGGATACGTTGCAGGTGTCAATGTTTTCTACCTTCGCATTTATGGCCTAGATGATGAAGCGATGGTTAGCTAGCCAGGAAGCTACGAGGAGATCAGTGATGAGTTAGGACATTGATGTACATATTTACTTTTAAATTTGTTGAAGTTGTACTATAAAGTTACAGTGATATGAAATATTATTTTAGCACGTGATCAGATACTGTGATGTGATTTAATGATGTGACTTGAGATATTAGATACTTAGTACAGCTTACTACGTTGTGTCTTTCAACGTAGGCTGGGCGTGTCTGACCCATATCCGAATATTCAGGAGCGGATCGTGACACATTTTTAGTAGTGGCCCATGTAGGTCCGTCCAATGGTGCTTAGGACTAGAGTACCATTGAAAACCTGCGATATATGATTGATCGATCACAGCTTAGGCCGATTGTATGGTTACACCTATCTACTATTCTTGTTTTCCTAATATTATTTTTCTATCACTATTAATTTCTAAAATTCTCTAGGGACTAGACCAGTTTGACTCTTCTTTTAGCCAACCTCTCACCAATGACTAATATTCTCAAATCCCCAAACTTCTTTGATGATTTTGTTATATTACTCTAATATGGTCTTATTTGATCAATTCAAATATTCTATCACGAGGTCCTAGACTAACTACTTATTCCAACTTGCCTATCTAGTTTCCCAAACTTTTCGTTAACCTTAAGGAATTATTTTCTCAAAATAATTCCATTATAGGTTGGCATTCCTTAGGTAGTCCTCTAGAGACATAAATATTTTTCTCTAGTTCTTCCATTCAATTTGAAGTCATAATATTTCTATCAGTCAGAGTCGTGATCATCCATTGAATAGGGAAAGGTCATGAAACAGATACTCCACTTAACTTCAGTCGTTTCTTTTCTTCTACTAGTAGGTAATTCTTTGATTCTCAGAGACTTGGTAGATAAAACAGATATTACGTTACTTTCCATCATGATTATGACTTTTATAACTCATTCGAATTTTCATAAACTCCTTTGGAATTCCTATGGATAAAGTTGAGAAAATATTCGACAGCCTACGATGACGTGGCAGATGCGCACTGTAGTCATTTATCTGGATTATGGAGACCGCAAGTTCACTGCAGTCAGCTGCGCACAGGCGAGGCATGAGCTCAAAGTTAAAGTAATTTCAGGTATTCATAGGATCTCGGATATTATTGAGACTTTCCTAAATTTATAATGTTTTGACCTCTTGAGATGTTCCGACAATCCTAGATGAAGTTGATAGAATATTCGATAATTTATTATTATATGTGTCATATATGCCATAGGTTTACTGCAGCCAGATGTACACTACACTAGCGGGACATGAACTCTAGGCGAAGTGACTTCGGATATGTGAGGTTTTCGGATACTATTGAGACTATATCCATGTTATATATCTTATTTTACCTTTTGTCATTGACAACTTTACTGGAAATTATCTTAACTTGTTTAAATTTCGGCCTTACTTGAATTTTTAGCAACTGCTCTCATTTTACGTTTCTATAGAAATTTCTTTCGATTTATCTAGAAACTTATTAGGGCTATTCTCTCAACTCCTATTGGCCCAATATTTTTTATTTAACTTTAGTATTGCATGTATTTTGTAAATAGTTCTATAAATTGGTAGTTATATATGTACTATAGATAGTTATGTATATTAGATACATGGTATACAACTACGGATATATATGGGTATATATGTATATGGTTGATAGCTATATAGGTATACTGTGGAAAAACATAGATAGGTTACCTAGATCATTTTAAATATTCTTCGGAACTAGCATTTTCAATTACGTCAGAATAAGAAATGTGGTAGAGAAGGATCTTGGGTAAGTAATAAGAGAATTATAGATTACAGAACATGTGATTTATTCTAGAGAAAGAAGATACGACCCTAGCTGGTGCTTACTAGTAGTGCCTAAACACCGGATTTTTTTCTAAATGAAGAATCCAGCAATTCCGTAAGGTGACCAATTTTATGGGACATGTGTTATGGGGGGATATAAAAAGCCATAAGTAGAGTCAGTGAGGAATAGAGACAAAAGCATGGTTAGGAAAACTCTGGAACATTAAGAAGGTTAGCTGCAGAATAGTCAAGGGAATCGAGCAGTTGAGTCCGAAATATTGTTAGAAGATTGACAATGTGAGGATTCCAATATTGATTATTTTGGTTTTAAAATTTTCGAAATCATGGAATGATTCAATAGAAATTTTAAAGGATTTGCAATTAGATTTTAGTCAATATTTTAGTTCGGGATAGAATTAGTTATAATGCTTGAGATAATTGTCTTTTTCTCTGTGGGTTTTCTTAGTGCTGTTAATTTAGTTAGTTTAACTAGTCCATAGGACTGGTACCATATGAGGTATCAATGAGATGATTATTGGCAAGCTATATCCTTCATGCATATCCTATCATATAACCAACATCTGATTTCCTTCTATCGTTTGATTTTTTTTTCCTAAGTCTTGTAGTAGTGATTTGATGTTTCCTTTTAACCTCATAATTACTATTCAATTTCAATAAAACCATATATTAGATTTTGCTTACAATTATATCACTTAAATTACATTGTTATCGTGAGTTGATGATTTTTTGATATTAACTTAACTTATTATGTCAGTTTTTGGTTCTCTTGGCTAAGTGTAGTACATTTAAATTATTTTGATAATATTATGGTCATGTCTAACTTAATAATGATCATACTATCATGATTGAGTCTTTATCTCTGAATGATTTTGATCTTAATCACAATCGTACATAAATGACTTATTTCCTTTTATCATGTTTCAAAGCAATTTTAGAATTTGATTTGTTCACAAATTTGATTTTTAGTCAAGTAATGTTTCAAATTATTGATTTGATTATTTTTAGTCCTTTTATTTTTATGTTTATCACTAGTGACCCTAGTAATAGTGACTATATTATTTTGACCAAATTTTGATTAACTGTGTTTTGAAATTTATTTCTAGCCGTACTAGTAAAGCCTAAATAATTTTAATTTCTGACTTGGACATGCCTAACTAAATTTTTGGTTCTTTTGGTCATGACTATAGACCTTTGGCTACATCTAAATAATTTCGATTATGTTTTGTCATTTTATTTTGACCATGCATATGACTTCAAACAATTCGTTTATGTCTCAAATCAATTTTTGAACTTGATTTTCGCTTATATATAAATTTGATTTATGGTAAAGTTAAAATTTCAAAATCTTTTGTTTTAATCTTAGTCGTACCATTTATATCGCTATCATAATTCAACACTTATAATCATAATAGTTGTATCTAAATAATTTTGACCACGTCGTGTTATATGATTTAAATTTAGTCGTAGTCGCAAGAGTTATGCCTAAACGATTTCCTATCGGATTTTAGTCACAATTTTATTTAATTATGACCGTATCATTTTGTACTGGCTCTAAACCTTGATTTTGATCATGTTAGAATTTGATCATTCATTATTATTTTACCATGCCTAAAAGGGTGCCTTTTTGGCCATATCATTTTTATCGCGCAACTTTCGTGACACAAGACCGATCACGGAGTCACGTTTACTTCCAACTTGATTTTGAGACACAATTTCAACCCAAACTTCTCAACCCAAGATATGAACACGACCCACATTGAGCCTACTATGCACATGCCAGATGTGTCCCATTCATTTGAGTCCCTACATGCGATTTATTTATCCATGATCATCTATGACTTAAATTAGGGTCATGCTGACAACAAACCCAATTTGACCCATTCTAAACCAAACCGACCTAACCCAATTTCATATGATTACTTTCATGACACCCACAAAACACCCAACACCATTCTCCACCAATCCCCCTCACTGAATCTCACTAATAAATCTAATGGACAGTTATTAACCATGGAAATTAGGAAATAATTCCTAATTGAATCAATGTAAATCAGCACCATCCAATTACCGAATCTCACTAATAAACCTAATGGACAGTTATAAACCAGGGAAACTAGGAAATAATTCCTAATTGAATCAATGTAAACCATAATTATCATCTTTGGGCCAAGCCATAGGATGCCTTGGAAAGCTATCCATGACATACCCCCTTCTCTTGTCCCATCACATGGCAACAACACACACACTCTCTCTCTCTCTCTCTCTCTCTCTCTCTTCACTTTAATTCAAACACGCACTCACATTTCCTATGTCCACACTTACCTCACACCCTCTCTCCTCCGCCCTCACTGCAGTCGACCACTCTCTCCTCTCTCTCTCTTTCAAACTCACACCTCTCATTCTTCTCCTCTCTCATCATAATAACTCTCTCTCCCCCTCTAGCCGACAGCACTTCCCCCACCCCCCTCTTCATTTTCACAATCATCATCTCCCCCACAACTCCTCCTTCCTCTTTACTACTCCATGGCCGCCCCCCTCATCCTCCTCTTTACCATGGCCGACTCCTCCATCTCCTTCCCCAAGCTTCTGCTCCACCACCTTCTAGCCTAGCACAGCACCCTCTAACTCCTTCATCACCTTCACCATCTCCATCTTCATATTCTTCCTCTTCTCCACCACCTTCCCCTAGCCGACAGCCACCAAAACCTCTCCTCCTTCCTCCTCCACTAGAGCCCCCACCACCTTCATCTGGCAGTCGCGCCTTAGCTCGCTGGTGCTGTGGTTGCTCTGCTGCCACATCCCCGCCGTCAGGGGGATCACCAGGAGGGGCCCCCACCATCGGCAGCAGCCAGGGAAGCTGTCGACCACCGGACAGCAGCAAACCGCTGCTATTGCTGCCGTTCCAAGCAGCATTACTGCTGTGGCTGCTGAAGACCCCCCTTCGCCTTGCGGCCACGTACGAGGCGTAGACAGCCCCCTCGCACCCGACGACCTTCAAAACCTCCCCTTCGCTGTCGCCACTGCCCCTCGCCACATACCCTGTGCTGCCCTTCTCACAGGGTCGCATCGCACCCTCTGAGGCACGTGCGACCTTCTACGAAGACGAAGAGCACTGTCTTCCAAGCTTGGCACGATCGGGGACGCTTCTGCTTCCTATAGGTATACATACTTCCCTCTTCTCTTCTTTATTTTACTGAGTTAATCTGTATAAGTTATGTATGATCACTTCTTGCATACACACATGAGCATACCCTAGTATTCCATACATGCAACAATAAGGTATTCCTTACCAAAATCCATCCTTATGATGCTAACAGTAAGTCTTTCCTATATAAACCCATGTATACGAGTTCTCTCTCTCTCTCTCTCTCTCTCTCTCTTTCTCTCTCTCTCTCCATATATATATATATATATATATATATATATATAGAGAGAGAGAGAGAAAAAAAAATATATATATAGAGAGAGAGAGGATGAAGGAGGTGAGGTGTCACCCTATGGAGGGTGTCTACTTGTCACCTCCCACATGCTATCATCATGCACCCATGTGCTTAATGATAGCATGGGGGGGTGACAAGTAGACACCCTCCCATGAGGTGACACCCTACCTCCCTTATTCTATATATATATATATATATATATATATATATATATATATCACATTTAAAATCCTAGATACTTATGTTATATAAATAGGCAACTCAATCCCTTGTACACAAGCTACATTAATAAGTCTTTTGTTTCCTATATATGTTGCCACACATACATAGTAGCAAGTCTTTTGTGTATATATATAGGTCCCCATTTAACTTGTTTTCATTGCATATATATATATATATATATATATATATATATATATATATATATATATATATATAACCTATATAATTCTTATATATATATATATATATATATATATGTATATATATATATATATATATATATATATATATATATATATATATATATATAACCCACTCGTTTCTTTATTTATATATAACCTATATAATTCTTATATATATATATATATATATATATATATATATATATATATATATATTATATATATATAACCTATATAATTCTTATATAATCTCGTTTATATATATATATATATATATATATATATATATATATATATATATATAATATATAAAATATATATTTCCTACATACATTTATATAACCTATATATATATATATATATATATATATATATATTATATATATAACCTATATAATTCTTATATATAATTCTTATATATATATATATATATATATATATATATATATATAACTCATATATAATTTCCTATATACATTTTCATATATATAACTTATACATGTTTCCTTACATATTCATACACCATGTTTTCTTTGCTTTTATATATATATCCTCTATATATTTCCTAATATGTATATGTAACCTATATATGTGTTCCCTTTATATATATAACTTATATATATATTTTCCTTATATATATATATATATATATATATATATATATATTTTCTCTTATATATTTTCATGTATATATGTCCCCTTTATATAAATATACGACATATATATATATATTTTCTTTATATATACATATAGAACATATATTTTTCTTGTGAGCACGCATACACTAGTCGTCTCAGATACTTATTATTGTGCACAAGTTACACATGAATGATGTTGCATACAAGCTATATATATAGAAATTCACACTTTTGTCACATTTTTCCCATGTTACCATATCACCCTCATGTATAAATTCTATGTATACGTATACGCAATATCGTGGGGAAATGGATATATATGATTATATATAACTTTAGTGATTAGCTTGTACAGCTTCATGATCGGGTCATGATCATGAGGGTTTGTTGTTGCTTAACGTACCGTAGCATAGCCTTTAACATATTATACTCGAATTCTTATAGGTGTACCGGACTATACGATCTTGATTGAGGAGCCCGGATCTTCGGTTGCGCCTCCCGGAGTTTCAGGCAAGTATACCTTGCCTTGTATTACAGCTTTTATTCTTTCACATTTATATTATGTGCACTTGCTATAGTGGATGTAGTTGTGTGTCCGAGTGATACCTCAGATACGGTCGATGGCGGCATTGTCATTGAGTTTCATGTATATGACTTAGTCCTAGGTAACATCCCTAAGTTGTGGAATCATAGTCATGATTCCCATGACCTTGACACGATGTACGACACGACACTGGATGAGTTCATACCATGCCACGGGCTTGCGTATCTGGCTAGCTACCAGTACAAAGAGTTCGTGTTCTGGTACATAGTGGTTAGGTTGTGTCTAGTATTGTGACCTTGCATTGAGAGACGGAAATGTTCATATATATAACCGACTTGTACATTTCCAAGGGGCAGGGGAAGACAATTAGTAGGCGTATGAGACAGACAGTTACATTCAGTAAGGGCCATTGAGTTCAGTGTATGGGACAGACAATTAGTTGCAGTATCTTTCCTCCTTACTATGTATTGTGACTTCATAAGTCCTGTTTTCCCTCTTTCATATATATAACCAAGTGTTTAATTATTATCTCTTAAAAATATATTTATTACTGTTGGGTTTTCCTTATTTTAACTCTACATCTTTGGTGTGTTCTTTAGATAGAGTTATTCTGTCAATTTAAGTTATGTTGGGTTTTATGTAATTAATGTTTACTGTTGGGTTTTGCTTATTTTAACTCT
>JANAVB010031897.1:0-71856 GCA_029216955.1 Iris pallida
CAAGGGTCGGCTCATTAAATCTTTTGGATTTTATGCTCTGGGAGAATCTCCTTTATGAGAGAGGAGACGAAATCCGAGGAGTCGGTTTCTTCTTTTCCGAGGCGGTTATCAATCTACATGTTCCCCCCTCTCTTGTCTTCCTATAAATAGGAGGAGTTTGAGAGACAAAACTTCTTTACTTTCTCCTTCACTTCAAAATTTCCCTACTCCATTGTCATCTTTTTCTTTAATTGCCAATGGCTTCCAAGAAGACCGTTGCGGCTAAGGGCAAGAAGGCGGCATCTTCGTCGAAGAAGACTGCCTCTACTTCAACCGCGGTCGTTCCTCCGCCGGCCGTCGTGCCTGCAGCTCACCCTGACGTCCATCCTTCCATTGCTGGAAAGGACTTTATGTGGTTCTGAAGAACCCTAACTGCCATGGCTACGTCGCATGCTTTATGCACGAGCCTTTATTCTCATGTGAGTCGCATGTTCGTCCTATGGTCGAGCCGCGAGCCGCATAAGAATAGCCACTGTGGCCGCATATGCGCTTTGCCAACAAAGACGTATAAGCTACACTGAGCCGCATAAATTCGTACGCATATGTTTTTTACGTAGTACGCACGAACTTATCCGATCCCTGCGGGCCTCATGAAAGTACCGTCGTATGACCCTTCATTAAGTGGAACCACATGAATGTTCTGCTGAGCTTGAGCCGCATGAGGCTTCCGTAAGTTGGAGCCGCATAAGCGTTCCCCTGACCCGCATGAGGCTTCACTGAGCTGGAGCCGCATAAGTGTTCTCCTGAGCCGCATGAGGCTTTGTTAAGTTGGAGCCGCATGAGCTCGAAAGCACCCATTAGTTCCTTTTTGTCCATCCTTTTAACTTATCTTTTTCTGTCTTCTTCTCAGTGAATTTTCTGGTTAATGCTGCTGGAGAGCTCCTGGTAGGCAGCGCCCAAGTTGTCTGGGCTATAGGTACGACCATATAGTCCAATACATGGCTGACCAGTTTCCGAGTGACGAGCCCCCGGTGAGATTGAATGCCCTCAAGAATCAGTCTTTCTATTTTCTTAATGCTATGATGAACTCGGGGAAGTTAGAAGGGGAATACTTGAAGCCCACATTCTTCTTTGGAGACGCCTTGACTGTGAAGAACAGTCAGATTCTGGAGGTGTCAGAGAGCTGGAGTTTTGTTTTCTAACGGGATGGCAATCCGCATTCCCCAGATGGAGCGTCACTTTCCTTTATCCTGGTTCAATATGCTCCCACTGGACCGGAAGATGGAAGATTCTTTAACTCCTACCCGAAGTGGGATGTTCGTGGGAGACATCCATTATAACAACAGCCTGAAGTCGGTGTGTGCGGGCAAGGTGCACACCAGCTGTTCTGTAATGGGGTTGGCCCCGGGTACGTTCTTGAATGTACCGGGTCCCAATTTTACATTTTCTACAGCCGACACTTTTATGAACCAACTTGCTCGGAAGGGATCCTATCCCATTGGTCGGTTGATGCTCCCCAGCTGGATACATTCGATTCCCTCGTGGACCAATCTGTCTACGTGAATTTTGCAAAAGTATGAGGCCTTTCTGTGCGAGATTGGTCTTTACCATGCTATTCGGGGCACCAGCCATAGCTTGCCTATAAACAAGAGATTGTTTATATCTCTGCTGGAGATGTATAATCGCCATATGGGGACCTTCTATACGCCCGTAGGGAAATGGGACTTGCGCTCCACGAGATGCATGCGATCTCCAAGCTTCCTTGGGGGGACGAGGCTTTTGAGGCGTATACTTCCACGAACGAGGAGTTCGAAGAGTTGGAAGGGCGGTATCCAGGCTTCGTGGCTCTTTACCAAGAGATATTGTGCCATTATAGCACCTGTCATCAAATTGCCAAAAAGGAGAATAGCTCGGAAGGGAATTCCCCTCATACCAAGGACTGGGTGAACTATCTCTTAACGACGGATGCTTCAGGTCAAGTTACTCCCCGCCGTCCTCAGTCCCGGGAGGCGGTGAAAGCCTTAATGTCGTCAGCTAAGAGGGTGACCACCTCTAGTGACAGGTTCGAGAGTCCGACCGACTCTTTCGGTTATTTTTATCAGGACACCCACAAGTTGTCGGAGAAGGCGTTCCTGGCGGGATTCTTAATGATATGGCGGCGAAACTGTGTAGTCTCGGGCGGAGCAGTTTCCATCGAGAGGATCAGTCGCAATTTCATCCTTCCGGCTGTGAAGTTAGTTTTACGAGTCCGGCTAGCTCTCCTCCCGGCCATGGTGTGCAGCATACACCGTGGCCTTCGTACTTTCACATCCAAGGTTATTGCTCGTGATGTGACGAAAGATTTTGAACGGACCGAGCTGTCTTACCATTATTTGATGGGATGGCTGTTGATGCATTATCTGTAACTCCTCTCCCCGAAATTTCTTAAATTTTAATTTTATTTTATTGTGCACAAAGGTAATGTTACGTCGATACTTCGCGAGCGATGTTACCTTTTATCAAAAAATATATATATTTCGTGAGCACTACTTTGTTTTATATCTTATTCAATTATTGATTATTTAATTATTTCAGTTTTAATCAGCTTCAAAGAAAGAATATATAATAATTATCTATTATTCTTTATTAATAGGATAAACAAAATTACTAATTTTTGGTTTCAAAATAATTGACCGGAGATTCTTAGGTCCGGGAATATTTATTACACTTGATTGATAATCCATTTGTAAAAGGGATTTAAATTTATGCTTTTAAATTAATTTTGATAATAACGAATAAAGTTTAAACTTATACTTTGAGTCTTTATTAGATTTAGAGTAGGATAATCTAGTTTTTCGAATGTTGTTAATTTACTCTATTGTGATAAATAGTAAATATTACTTCTACAATATTATGTTGATCTTTTGTTTGAGCTAGATTTAAATTCGTACTATTCAAACTATTTGATAATACTAAGTGACGATTTAAATTATTTTTCTAGCAACAAATATTATTTTAAAACTAATAAGTTATTTGATTTGTTTCGAATATACAATTTGATATACTTAGTAATATCCTTAATTGATAATTGATAATTTATTTGAATTTAAATTGCACGCTTTAAATTATTGGATAGCATTGACTACTAGTTTAAAAATAATAATATATGTATCAATACAGGATTTTGATGAGGTTATACTATTCTGATTTTTTAACTTAAATGAATATTTATCTCCTAGGATTATAACTCTTATCCTTACACTCATAGCCCCTCTGCCTATATATCTACGTATGCAAATCCCTTTGTTTCTCCATGTTAGATAATATAAACATGGCCCTCCCGTTCATCCTCTCCACAATGACACCACAGAGCCGTCTTCCTACCCCGCCTATCTTCATCGCCATCACCACCTCTGTACCCCAAGCCTCCCATTCACACAACACAGGCAATAAGCAAACCGTGGCCGAAGTGTCAGTGTTCACCCTCACAGCCGTGTCCGGACCCGTATGTCCGTGTCACTTCCATCACATTCCATTACCATTACATCACCATCGTACACCATCACCACCACAGAGATCATAGTGTCCGGACCAGTGTGTGTCCGTGTCCTTGCCTCCACCAAACCCATTCACTACACCACAGAACAAAATCCTTGTGTCCGAATTGGACACGATCCATCGACACAGCCAAACAAGACAACAAAACCCAAATCCCAATCCTAACCTCGCTTTGTCGCTCGGACGCCGCTCCGTGGACCAGTTCCAGACCCTCTGCGACGCCTCCTCGACTGCCACATCCGCGCATCGCTCCTCGGGTCGACTTCCACCGTCATGTGCATCGCTTGATCTGCGACGCTGCCGGTATAACGCCAGCACGCGCCTTCAACCGACGTCCGCCCGACCAGCCGCTCGTGGTCGGAGCCGTGCACCTCGTCACCACTGTACTGCGGCGCCGCCCCAACCACCTTGCCAGCATCAGCGCTCGTCTCCCCGTGCCTCTCGATCGAGCCACCGGCGCTCGATCCTAGAGTCGAGGCCGTGCTCACTCCAGCGGAGTCACGCCGACCCAAGACCGCCACCGCCGACTCCCTCGCGGTTGACGACGAGCCCTAGATCTGCCATCCGCCGCTCTGGTTGGCGCCGCCATCGCGGGCTAGCCTTCGAGCCCGCACCTCACCGGGGGTTTCCTCCGTGCTCGACGCCTGGAAGGAAGAGTTTCGCCACCGCCAGTCCACGGCGACGAGTCAACGTCGTCCGACGATCCCCACCGACTCGTGGACGTCGAGCTCCCGCCCGCCTACCGCCTTCCGCTCCTCCTTCCTCGTCGAGCACCGCCTTGTCGAACGGAGTGAACCCTCTGTGAGTCCCCTTCTCCCTCTTCCTCTTCCTCTTCAATTTACTCAGAGTGAATACTCCTTTTAGAAAAGTAGTTGGGGGTGAGGAACAGTATTTGAGGGATGGTTTAGCTAATTGGTTGAGTTATATTAGTATTATGATTAAAATGCTAATAGGCTCATTAATAATTGGTTTAAGAGGCCTTGGGCTTGTAAAGTCCACAGGCCAAGTATATGGAATAAATGGTTTGGGCTTAACACTAGGTTCGGGCCAGGCAATGTGCTGGGCTGGATAAGAGAGAGAAGAAATTGATTCATATTTTATAAGCATATATATATTATACTATGTACAGTATTTTATATGTATAGGTATATTGTAGAATAAAATGGTTTTATTACTGTTATTAATAATATTATTATTAATACTTTTTGTTATTAATTATTACTACTTTTATTAGTTATTTTGGGTAATATTTAATATAGGAATTTTGTATAGCTTGAAGGGTTGGGCCTTAGAGGCCAAGAAGAAAAGAAGAAGGGATTTTGGTGAATCAACTGGGCTTTGATGGCTGGGCTCAAATAAAAGTAGGTATATATTTTCAAATAACATATTTTAACTTATATATAAAGTATTTTTATAGATTTTATTGATTATCATATAGGACTTTTGACCTATAAATATTATTATAGTGTATTTTTATCTAATTAAATGATGTCTGTTTGACCTAAAATGATTCTAGATTTTCATTTGTTTTCCTACAATGTTTGACTGAGTATAGTTTGTGCTTGACTATATATAAAATTTTAATAGTTTGTGCTTGACTATATAAGGTAATTTCAAAAACTAATTTCAAAGCTCATATATATTACTATATTGTTTTATGACATTTTAAATATAGTCCTTGACCTAAAACTTTATTTTGACTAAATTGAGTTTAGCCTTACAAATGATTTACTAGATTTTTCCATATACTTAACCTAAAGTATTTTGTTAATAATAATATAGCTTTTTAAACATTGTAAATAATTTCTAAAATAAGTTATAAATATGTATACACATTTTATGGATAAAGGATTAACCCTTCTTAAACCAAATAGAGTAGAGTTGACCTAGAAGCCCATGGACCAACATGTGTGCTACTCTTGTTAAGTTCATCTATTAACATGGAAATTTTATAAAATAGGTTCTTTGGACTTGACTCGGTGCTAGACCGTACCTCCAGCTCAGGACCTCAGGCAAGTGCACTTTCTGATTGTTTTCCGATTCATAGTAGTCATTTCATTTCATGTCTATACATATATCTTGCTGCTTGTTGACACACTCGTCACACGGAGTAGTCGGGAGGGGAAATATCTTAGTAAACATGTAGACTACCCAGAACTATCCCATTGTCTCTCGTGAATGGTAGCCGCTGCGCACGACACGTGCAGTGTGCCTTATTTACCCCTAGCCGTCCACATGTTGAAACAGATATTTCACACCACCTAGATAGATGTTTATTAGTTTTTTTCTTGTTTACTTCTCTACCGTGCCATGTCATCAGTTTCTTACTAGTTTTCATATTCCATATGCTATTTTCATGTCTTGTTAATCCTATTGTATTTTTGCATTGCCGTCGGTTTGTGTACTTGTTCCATTCCTGATTGGAAACCAACATTTTTCAGGTTTAGCTGTGGCTTCACTTAGCTTGGAAGATACGGGTGTACTTGCAGACGGAAACCTACAAATTAGATAGAAGTTATTCATTTTCATTAATTGTAAAATCTTGTATTCTCTTTAATTATAAATGTTGTAAATATTGTAAATGTTGTAACAAATTTAGAATTGTGGATGAGCAGCAAATGTTATATTTTGAGCATTTACTTCTTGCGGGCTTGACAGCGTTCTACCGCTGACTCTGCGGCGTAGGCTGGCTTGGACACGTCTCGTATCCGAAAAAGCGGGTGCGGGTCGTGACAAATTTTTGTGGTGGCCCATGCAGGTCCGTTTTTGCAAATTGTACGAACTCGTGGTAGTACCATATTGGTCGTACTGCTGCGAGCCTGCGACTAGGAAATGCTCATTCACAAATTTGGATTGAATTAATTTAGGAGAATGAATAGGATTAGGAGTCCCTAATTTTAATTTGACAATTGGGTAGTTAAGGCTACTACATAGGTCTCACTAGATGACTTTCATAGACGGATACATTATCGCATTATGATTCGACGGTATTTCTAAGGAGGGTAGATTCATAACCCTCTTTCCAAAATCTTTGCTTATTTGAATTAAATATGATTTTAGAATTTTAGAAGTATTTAATTTAATTATTTATTATTATGGAATATCTTAGTCGTGGTTAAATTTTGGAATACCAAATTACTAGAAGTAATGGCACGGATAGTGCAGAGGCGTGCTTTGACTAATGTGTTAGTTATGGTAGGAAAGACCGAGCCATAAGTGTGTCCCAGCTAGAAAAATCAGACAAAGTTGTGACTTGACCTCTATAAATAATTTAATTAGATATTTAATAATAATACGACTTTTAGAAGACCCGGTTGTTCTAAACTAGCCCGAACGCAACCTAAGCCCCGGTAGTTATGTAGTACGACCAACGTCGTCCATGTAGATATATAGATGTGTATATTGGCAGTCCATTTCTAGTATTGTGAATAATTACTATAAATTATATATTGAATATAATATATGTATTATTGCTATTTAAATTGGTATTTTACTTGGAAGTAGGATAATCTTCTCTTAGATTAATTTTTGAAATCTTTGGGATTTATTTAGGCTATACATATATACGCGTGTAAATATATACTCTTAGTAGATAGACATAGTGCTTCATACATAATTTCTTCGATCTTAAATATTAGAGAAATATAAATTTACGTTTATAATTCTTTCGCCTTCTGTCCCTTCTTTCCTGATATTATCATTTGTACAACTTTATCTTATGTCTTCTCTAGACATCGCCATATTATGAGTTTGTAACACTTATATTTTCTTGGACCCAAAGGATTTATTTCTCACTTAATTGTCTATACCTTAATCTTAAGTTAAGTTTTTGGATTCAAGAGTTATCCTCCCTAACTAATTATTTTCTTTTCAAGACTTGATATTCATACTGGAAGGACAGATACTTACACCCTCTTAGAACTTGTTTGAAATTCTAGAACCTCCTTTGAAATTTCATAAGGTATAGTTAAAAGAATGCTCGTTGATTTGCGATGGCAAGACAGCAGCGCACTGTCGCCATTTATTTGGATTATCGAGACTACGGGTTCACTGCAGCCAGCAGCGCACTGGCGTGGCATATTCCCCAAGTTGAAATAATTTAAGATAAGAGTGAGTTATCGAACGTCATTAAAAACTGTAGCTTAGTCGCCCTATCTTTTTATGTCAAGATTGGATAGAGCTGATAGGGTATTCATTGTCGTATCCTATTTAGAGTCATGAAACCAAGAGTTTACTGCAGCCAGATGTACACTGGCGAGGCATGAATTCTCGGTAAATGATTTTAAATATGTTTACGACATTCGAATACCATATAGGCAACGTCTTTTATTGGCATACGACTATAAAGGTTTCTAAATTGAGTTGTGCCTTACTCCTAGTTACCAACTTCCCAATAAACTGGTTGTCATTTTCCTCCATATCTTCCTATTTTTGAATTGTCATCTTTTAAACCTAATTTGATTCCTTCCACTAGATTCATAATCACCATTAGATTACGCTTATACAATCAATCGTGTTAGAACGGTTTCGATTTGGTCCATCCTTAACGACCTTTCGATCGCGACTAGACTATTCGATTCTATTTTAATCGTGCCAATTCGCACGTTATCCTAGAAATTTGATTCTATAATCGTGTCTAAATAATTTTTCTCAACTATTTGTTCGTATCACGATGATTTCAATTTTGATCGATCTTGAACAATTTTTGTTCATGACTAAATCATAATCGTGCCTACATTTTAACTAAGTTTTATTTTATTCCACCATGATCATGACTATTGTGATCTTGTTCACGCTCGTACCAACTTTTAAATTTTGATCATGCTTAGTTGACTTCCATGAGTAGCCTTGATCGTGACTACATCTTAGTTGCATCTAAGTGATTTTAACCATGTTTAGACTTTGACTAAATTTTATCATTGCCCATGCCTATAAAATTCCAACAGTAATAATCGTGCCTAATGACTTCTTCGTGTTTAACCTAACCCTATTTTATTTTATCCTTGACCATTGTGACTAGACCCTTTGACTATAACTTAAACTTGTCACGTGATATCCTTTCTTAATGTTCGATTCTATTCACGACCTACTCATTTTCATCATTGATCATATCATTCCTTGATTATATTCTCAATCATAATTAATCGTACCCTTCAAAATTCGAGGACGAATTTATTTCTAAGGTGGGTAGATTTGTAACTCCTCTCCCCGAAATTTCTTAAATTTTAATTTTATTTTATTGTGCACAAAGGTAATGTTACGTCGATACTTCGCGAGCGATGTTACCTTTTATCAAAAAAAAAAATATATATTTTGGCAGCACTACTTTGTTTTATATCTTATTCAATTATTGATTATTTAATTATTTCGGTTTTAATCAGCTTCAAAGAAAGAATATATAATAATTATCTATTATTCTTTATTAATAGGATAAACAAAATTACTAATTTTTGGTTTCAAAATAATTGACCGAAGATTCTTAGGTCCGGGAATATTTATTACACTTGATTGATAATCCATTTGTAAAAGGGATTTAAATTTATGCTTTTAAATTAATTTTGATAATAACGAATAAAGTTTAAACTTATACTTTGAGTCTTTATTAGATTTAGAGTAGGATAATCTAGTTTTTCGAATGTTGTTAATTTACTTTATTGTGATAAATAGTAAATATTACTTCTACAATATTATGTTGATCTTTTGTTTGAGCTAGATTTAAATTCGTACTATTCAAACTATTTGATAATACTAAGTGACGATTTAAATTATTTTTCTAGCAACAAATATTATTTTAAAACTAATAAGTTATTTGAATTGTTTCGAATATACAATTTGATATACTTAGTAATATCCTTAATTGATAATTGATAATTTATTTGAATTTAAATTGCACGCTTTAAATTATTGGATAGCATTGACTACTAGTTTAAAAATAATAATATATGTATCAATACAGGATTTTGATGAGGTTATATTATTCTGATTTTTTAACTTAAATGAATATTTATCTCTTAGGATTATAACTCTTATCCTTACACTCATAGCCCCTCTGCCTATATATCTACGTATGCAAATCCCTTTGTTTCTCCATGTTAGACAATATAAACATGGCCCTCCCGTTCATCCTCTCCACAATGACACCACAGAGCCGTCTCCCTACCCCGCCTATCTTCATCGCCATCACCACCTCTGTACCCCAAGCCTCCCATTCACACAACACAGGCAATAAGCAAACCGTGGCCGAAGTGTCAGTGTTCACCCTCACAGCCGTGTCCGGACCCGTGTGTCCGTGTCACTTCCATCACATTCTATTACCATTACATCACCATCGTACACCATCACCACCACAGAGATCATAGTGTCCGGACCAGTGTGTGTCCGTGTCCTTGCCTCCACCAAACCCATTCATTACACCACAGAACAAAATCCTTGTGTCCGAATTGGACACGATCCATCGACACAGCCAAACAAGACAACAAAACCCAAATCCCAATCCTAACCTCGCTTGGTCGCTCGGACGTCGCTCCGTGGACCAGTTCCAGACCCTCTGCGGTGCCTCCTCGACTGCCACATCCGTGCGTCGCTCCTCGGGTCGACTTCCACCGTCATGTGCATCGCTTGATCTGCGACGCTGCCGGTATAACGCCAGCACGCGCCATCAACCGGCGTCCGTCCGACCAGCCGCTCGTGGTCGGAGCCGTGCACCTCGTCACCACTGTACTGCGACGCCGCCCCAACCACCTTGCCAGCATCAGCGCCCGTCTCCCCGTGCCTCTCGACCGAGCCACCAGCGCTCGATCCTAGAGTCGAGGCCGCGCTCGCTCCAGCGGAGTCACACCGACCCAAGACCGCCACCGCCGACTCCTTCGCGGTTGACGACGAGCCCTAGATCTGCCATCCGCCGCCCTGGTCCGCGCCGGTATCGCGGGCTAGCCTTCGAGCCCGCACCTCGCCGGGGGTTTCCTCCGTGCTCGACGCCTGGAAGGAAGAGTTTCGCCACCGCCAGTCCACGGCGACGAGTCAACATCGTCCGGCGATCCCCACCGACTCGTGGACGCCGAGCTCCCGCCCGCCTACCGCCTTTCGCTCCTCCTCCCTCGCCGAGCACCGCCTTGTCGAACGGAGTGAACCCTCTGTGAGTCCCCTTCTCCCTCTTCCTCTTCCTCTTCAATTTACTCAGAGTGAATACTCCTTTTAGAAAAGTAGTTAGGGGTGAGGAACAGTATTTGAGGGATGGTTTAGCTTTTTGGTTGAGTTATATTAGTATTATGATTACAATGCTAATAGGCTCATTAATAATTGGTTTAAGAGGCCTTGGGCTTGTAAAGTCCACAGGCCAAGTATATGGAATAAATGGTTTGGGCTTAACACTAGGTTCGGGCCAGGCAATGTGCTGGGCTGGATAAGAGAGAAAAGAAATTGATTCATATTTTATAAGCATATATATATTATACTATGTACAGTATTTTATATGTTTAGGTATATTGTAGAATAAAATGGTTTTATTACTGTTATTAATAATATTATTATTAATACTTTTTGTTATTAATTATTACTACTTTTATTAGTTATTTTGGGTAATATTTAATATAGGAATTTTGTATAGCTTGAAGGGTTGGGCCTTAGAGGCCAAGAAGAAAAGAAGAAGGGATTTTGGTGAATCAACTGGGCTTTGATGGCTGGGCTCAAATAAAATTAGGTATATATTTTCAAATAACAGATTTTAACTTATATATAAAGTATTTTTATAGATTTTATTGATTATCATATAGGACTTTTGACCTATAAATATTATTATAGTGTATTTTTATCTAATTAAATGATGTCTGTTTGACCTAAAATGATTCTAGATTTTCATTTGTTTTCCTACAATGTTTGACTGAGTATAGTTTGTGCTTGACTATATATAAAATTTTAATAGTTTGTGCTTGACTATATAAGGTAATTTCGAAAACTAATTTCAAAGCTCATATATATTACTATATTGTTTTATGACATTTTAAATATAGTCCTTGACCTAAAACTTTATTTTGACTAAATTGAGTTTAGCCTTACAAATGATTTACTAGATTTTTCCATATACTTAACCTAAAGTATTTTGTTAATAATAATATAGCTTTTTAAACATTGTAAATAATTTCTAAAATAAGTTATAAATATGTATACACATTTTATGGATAAAGGATTAACCCTTCTTAAACCAAATAGAGTAGAGTTGACCTAGAAGCCCATGGACCAACATGTGTGCTACTCTTGTTAAGTTCATCTATTAACATGGAAATTTTATAAAATAGGTTCTTTGGACTTGACTCGGTGCTAGACCGTACCTCCAGCTCAGGACCTCAGGCAAGTGCACTTTCTGATTGCTTTCCGATTCATAGTAGTCTTTTCATTTTATGTCTATACATATATCTTGCTGCTTGTTGACACGCTCGTCACACGGAGTAGTCGAGAGGGGAAATATCTTAGTAAATATGTGGACTACCCAGAACTATCCTATTGTCTCTCGTGAATGCTAGCCGCTGCGCACGACACGTGCAGTGTGCCTTATTTACCCCTAGCCATCCACATGTTGAAACAGATATTTCACACCACCTAGATAGATGTCTTTTATTAGTTTTTTTCTTGTTTACTTCTCTACCGTGCCATGTCATCAGTTTCTTACTAGTTTAATATTCCATATGCTATTTTCATGTCTTGTTAATTCTATTGTGTTTTTGCATTGCCGTCGGTTTGTGTACTTGTTCCATTCCTGACTGGAAACCAACATTTTTCAGATTTAGCTGTGGCTTCACTTAGCTTGGGAGATACGGGTGTACTTGCAGACGGAAACCTAGAAATTAGATAGAAGTTATTCATTTTCATTAATTGTAAAATCTTGTATTCTCTTTAATTATAAATGTTGTAAATATTGTAGATGTTGTAACAAATTTAGAATTGTGGATGAGCAGCAAATGTTATATTTTGAGCATTTATTTCTTGTGGGCTTGACAGCGTTCTACCGCCAACTCTGCGGCGTAGGCTAGTTTGGACACGTCTCGTATCCGAAAAAGCGGGTGCGGGTCGTGACATTATCCGTCTTTGATGAGACCCGGCCCTGAAGACGGAGTAACTGATGACGACGCTTTTATCTTCCGCTATCGTAATGAGTCTTGGGAATTCGAGACCATGCGTGCTTGCCGGATGGCACTGGCGAGGGCAGACATGTACAACATTTTCGCATCTGTCCCTCGTTTTACTGATGAGGAAGTAGCGGCTGTCCATCTTGACGGTATTGGGCCCCCTCAACTTCTGGACGGCCAGATGCTTCTGTGGCTGCGAAATATCCGCCCCGCTCATCTGGTGTATCGCAACCGTAACACTGTCTTTCTGGAGCCCTATCTGCCTAGCAAGTTTGCTCAGCAATTTAGGTATAGTCAGCTTTTTCTAGACAGCCCCAGCTCTTGTCTGGACTTTGAAGGTAGCCTTCTAGACGGCATCCGGGCCTGGCATTACTATGACACATTCTATACCCGTACCGTTTTCTCAGTTTTCGCTATCAAGGCGTCAGTAGATATCTTGTATATGGCGGCTCTGTACTACGTTATGGCGAACAAGCTCCCAGTCGGTTTTAACCCATGTACTAGTTTTATTGTTGGTACCGGCTTGGATGAGGGTTCCCAGGGGGCCAGGACAAGGAAGAGGAAGAACAGAGTCGAGGTGTCGGATTCGGACTCTGATGCTACAGGTGACGAAGACGACGAGCCTGATGGAGATGGCCCTTCCCTTTCGGCGGCAGATGTAGGGACGGATCAGCTGCCTGTTTTTTCATATGAGATAGTGGTTGATCAGCCATCCATTGCACCCGGTCTTGTACGAAAGCATAGCAGGCGACTTTCTCCTGTCGGTGGCATTCCTCGCTCTCGAAAACTGGCTGCAACCAGACACCGCGGGCTAACTATAAAGGAAAGAGGCGAAGAAATCGATCCCGCCTCAGAGGTAAATAAGTTACTACCGGTCCTTCCTTTCCTTTAGCTTTGATTTTAATCATCTTCCTTCCCTTTTGTAGGCGTCAGAAGAAGAGGACTCTCGAGTAGCCGAGATCGTGACTCGTGATGATGGAGGCTCCGGTGAGCCTGCCCGTGAAATTGCTGAATTCCGTCCAGATGATGCTGATCAGGTTGCCTCTCTCTCTGAGGTGGCCGGGTCAGGAAAGCTGGGCAGATTTAATTTGGAGATCGCAGGTGAGGAGACCCTGCCAGCTGCGAACGGGCTGCAGCCTCGATGCTTCTCTCCCGGAATCTTATCTTGCGAGGAGGCCAATCGGCTCTATGATCACATCCTTCGGGTCACGTCGATTGATCATTGTCATGGACATGCAGGTCCTGCCCCTTCCGTATCGAGGATGGACCTTGTTGAGACAAACTCTGCCGAAGGGGCACTGGCAGAGAGGGGCATACCTCTTCCCCCTCCGGCTCGTTTTGATGGTTCTCTTGCGGGCTCGAGTTCGATAAGTCCGGTGATAGGACAATCGGGGTAGGGGACGATGGTCCTCGTGTCTTCCTCTGCTCGGGCGGCCCAGAGAGTCGACCTCACCGCCCTGCCAAGTGTCCAGGCTCTTCGGGTGGCAGAGAAAGAGTTAGCCGCTATCCGTGCATCGTTCTGCTCGAAAGTGGCCCCCTGGTGCCAAGTTCTAGCACCACTCCTTCGATGCTGCCGGCCACGCTCCCTCTGACGCCGTCCTCTACAGAGGTCCTGGACGAATCGTTACAGGACGTGGTCGACAGCTTTCATTGTCACTTAAAAAGGGGGATAGTAGCTACTGTGGACAGAGGGACCTCTTTCGTCTTGGCCCGACAATGCGCCCAGGGTCAAATTGATATCCTTAAGGCCCTTCCTGGTGGGGCAGGGGTGGATGCACTTCTGGAATCGAAGTTGTTGGAGACTGATCATCTGGTGGCCCAGCTTCAGGTATTGCGGCAGGCTGATCTGTCTGCTGCTATTGATCAGGAGCACGGCTCCCTCACAGCTTCTATAGAGAAGGCGATGGCAGCTCAGGATAAAACTAGGCCAACCATACTAAAGGATCTCCGCACTATGTCTGATCGATATGATCAATTGAGCCATGAGAGTGAAGACGTTACGGCTCGGGAAGCAACTGCCTCTCGCGGGATTGCTGACACGCGGGAGCCGATCCTTGAGCTTCAGAGGAAGTTAACTTTCTTTGAGTCTGAGCTCGAGGCTGCCCGGATCGACAGACGGCTAATTATCCAGGAAGCTGACAAAGTCAATCGAGCTTCGGCTGACTTGGAAGTGGCTCTGAAGAAGTTGGATGACGACTGTCGGGCATTCATGGACCTGGATAATGGGGAGCGGTTGTCTCAGGAGGCTGAGTGCCGAGCTAGACAGAGGCTTGAGGGGGGTACTGCCTTGGTGAGAAACCGCCTCTTGGAGTTGTGTAATGCCGAACTGTAATCGGCTTTTCTTCTTTCGTTTCTGTTTTTTTTTCTTTTTTCTTTGAGAGGGACGTGGTCCCAAAACGTGTAACGCTTTTTTCGTCTTTCAAATAAAGAGTACTTTCCATTCTACCCTTCATTTGTATTGCTTGTTGTGCCTGTGGTATTGTGGTGTTGTTTGCCCCGCATGGAGGACTTGTTTGTGGACTTGTTACCCCTGGCATACCTTGGTTTTAGGTACAGGTAACAAGTTTGACTGGGGATACTTAGAACAGTTTTACGGCAAGGTGGTCGTGGACGTTCCAAGTATCGGGATATAGAATGCCATGGAGCAGTTGGGCTCCCGGGGCATGATGAGGAATGGTGGGCCTGTACTAAGAGACTTAGCAAAGGTCATTTGTGGGCCTATTATCCTTGGCGTACCCTGATTTATGATACGAATAATAGGATGAAGGAGAACCAACATACTCACTCAGAGGTAATGAGGACATGGCAAGTATGAGGGTTTTATAGTGGAGTCTTCCTACTCAGAGGTAATGAGGACATGGCAGGAGTGGACTCAACGGAGGATATTTGTGGTCAACAGAGGATATTTGTGGACCTATTACCCTTGGCGTACCCTGGTTCAGGGTACGGATAATAAGACGAGAGAGGACCAACATACTTACTCAGAGGTAATGAGGACATGGTAAGTACAGAGGTTTTACTGTTGAGCCTTCCTATTCAGAGGTAATGAGGACAAGACATGAGTGGACTCAGCGGAGAAATTTTGTGGACCTATTATCCTTGGCGTACTCCGGTTGTGGGTACAGATAATAAGTCGAAAGGGAGTCATCATACTTACTCAGAGGTAATGAGGACATGGCAAGCATGAAGGTTTCTTCGACGGAGCCTTCCCATTCAGAGGTAATGAGGACATGACAGGAGTGGGCTCAATGAAGGAGGGTACATAGAATGACTCAGAGGTGATGAGGACATGGAAGTTCTATGTAAGGGGTGCTTTGTTTTTTGGCAGAAGTGAAACGACTCAGAGATAGTGAGGGCATGGTCGTTTTGGAAATTTGTGCATCGGTTACCCTTTTGTGCACTGGGAGTACGGGTAGTGGATCATGAGGGAGGATCTCTTCCAGGAAGAAAGTTCAGGGGTATGATCATACATGACTTACTATCTGAGAGAGTGACCGGAATGTGAGTTCAGAGGCACCAGCAGGTACATGACTCGATAATCTGGAATATTGAAATGTGAGTTCAGCGGCACCAGCGGGTACATGACTCAATAATCTGGAATGTGGAAATGTGAGTTCAGCGGCACCAGCGGGTACATGACTCGGTAATCTGGAATGTAGAAATATGAGTTCAGCGGCACCAGCGGGTACATGACTCGGTAATCTGGAATGTGTCGTTTAGACATAATATTTCTTCAGGAACTTGCCGTTGACGGGCAATATAAACAAGTCTCCATTTTGTTTTGTGAGGCGATAAGCACCGTTGGAGAATACAGCCTCGATGATAAATAGACCTTCCCATTTTGGCTGAAACTTGTCGACGGTCTTGTGAGTCATGACCATCGGTCTCCGGACTGCCGAGATCGCCCACTTGGAATGTTCTTATTTTAACCTTCTTGTTGAAGGCTCCAGAGATGCGTGCTTGGTATAGCTCGATCCTTTGCTAAGCTAGGAGGCACTTTTCATCTAAGGCCTCTAACTCTTGTAGTCGGCGTCGGTAGTTATCATCCATCGTCAATTGATAAGTGAGGGCGACGCGGAGTGAGGGTATTTGAGTCTCCAATGGGAGAACTGTCTCACTCCCGTACACTAGGGAGAATGGTGAATTCCCTGTGGCCGTTCGAACCGTGGTACGGTACGCCCATAAACATTCACCAAGCATCTCGTTCCAGTCGTGTTTGTTGGACGATACGAACTTCTTGAGTAACATGATGATAGTTTTGTTGAATGCTTCTGCCAACCTATTTGCTGCTGGATTGTTTGGCGTCGAAGCAATATTCTGGATACGGTGCTTGTCGCAGAACCAATAGAAGGCATGGCTTGCAAACTGCGGACCATTGTCGTGGATGATCCTTCGGGGCAGTCCAAAGCGATAGATGACGTGATGCTTGAGGAAGCTGATCACGTTCGAGGTTTTGACTTCTGCAAGCGGAACAGCTTCCACCCATTTGGAGAAGTAATCTGTGATTGCAAGTATGAAGCGATGTCCTCGGGAGGAAGGTGGAGTAATCGGACCGATGATATCTATTTCCCATGCTTCGAAGGGCCAGGACGCCACTGTCGGATGTAGAAATTCGGATGGCTGGTGAATAAAGTCTGCGTGGACTTGGCAGGCTTTGCACTTTCTTGCATAGTCTATCGGATCTGCTACCATCGTGGGCCAGTAGTAGCCCATTCGGTGAAGACGGTCTTGCAATTTAGGGCCAGGCTGATGGGCCCCGCAGACACCATCATGAACTTCTCCTACGGCTTCTTTGGCTTCTGCGTTTGACAGACACCGAAGTAATAATCCATCATAGGATCGACGATACAATATTTTCGTCTCTGTATCGTAGAAGAATCTGAGAGAACGTCGTCTGATGGAGGTGGCTTCCTTTGGGTTCTCGGGCATGATGTCGTAGACGACGAAGTCAATGAATGGTTGTCTCTAGTCTGGGACATCGTCGATCGTCTGAGCGGAATAACTCGACACGAATTGAACGTTGTTCTTGGGGCAGACCAGTTCGTGTCCTATCATATCTACCGATTGATGAGTATGATTTGGCACTGCTAGGGAAGCGGCCAGGCCGGCTAAGGTATCTGCTTTGATATTTTGGAGTCTGGGAATGTGCTCAATGAAGAACCCCTCAAACGATGAGATGATGTCGATCGCTATTTGGTGATAGGGGATCATGTCTTCGTGGCGGACTTCGTATGAGCCCCATATCTGGTTGACGATAAACTGTGAATTGTCGTATGCTTCAAGATATTCTACCCCCAGCTCTCTTGTAAGTTGGAGGCCAATGACCAAAGCGTTGTACTCGGATACATTATTAGAGCAGGGTTCTGTGAGGGAGTATGCGCGATTGATCACCAATCCGAAAGGAGAAACCAGCACCACCCCGACTCCGACGACGATGTTGACCTTAGGTCCGGTCCTTGAGGTGCCGTCGAAGAACATTCGCCATATATCCTCGTGAGAGGTTGCATGCGAGTCGGCGACCTCATTTAGGATTCTTTCGTATATTCTGGATGACTCCGAGCCTGGGTGGGCTGCCAAAAAGTCTGCCAGGGCTTGACCTTTGACAGCCTTTTGTGGGACGAAGATCATATGATAAGGGGACAGCAATATTGCCCATGTAGCGAGGCGAGAGCTGAGTGCCCCTGGTTTAGTCATGAGGACCCTGAGAGGGTTGACTCGTGAGATCACATGTATTATTTGTCCAGTGACATAGTGCCGCATCTTCTGAATGGCGAACACCAGGACAAGACATTCCTTCTCTACAGCGGTGTATCGGTGCTCCGGCCCAATCATCATTCGACTGAGGTAATATATGGCTTGCTCATGGCCTGCATCGTTGTTTTGTGCCAGCAGAGCCCCGAGGGAATGTTCCATTGCTCGTACGTAGAGCAGGAATGGTTTTCCAGCAACCGGAGCCACCAGGACTGGAGGGTTCGACAAATATTCTTTGATGCTGTCGAAGGCCCGCAGACATTCTTCATCCCATACGAATGAGACACCTTTCTTCATGAGATGGGTGAATGGTCGACATCACCCGGAGAGGTTAGAAATGAACCTCCTGATGTAAGCTAACCTCCCATGGAGGCCTCGGAGTTCGCAGAGATTTCTCGGGGGACCCATCTCCATGATTGCCTTTGTCTTCTCAGGGTCTACATGGATACCCTGGGCGGTGATGATGAAACCCAAGAACTTTCTGCTGGATACGCCCAGGAAGGACTTCGTAGGGTTCATTTTCAAATTGTGCGCTCGCATCAGGTCGAATACCGTCCTCAGATCCTGTAGATGGTCTCCCTTACAGCGACTCTTGACGATGATGTCATCAACGTAGCACTCTACCGTCTTGCGTAAGTGGTCTCTGAAGATGATGCTCATAGCTCTTTGATATATGGCGCCGGTATTCTTCAAACCGAAAGGCATGACTGTGTACCAGTATGTGCCAATCGGTGTTCGGAGTGACGTATGCTTTTCGTCGTCAGGGGACATCTTGATTTGGTTGTACCCCGAGAAACCATCCATGAATGACATACATTCGAAGTCGCAGGTGTTGTCAATCATAATGTCCGTGATAGAGAGAGGGAATTCATCTTTGGGGCATGCCTCGTTCAGATTGCGGAAGTCGATACAGATTCGAATCTTTCTATTCTTCTTGAGGACGGGTACTATGTTGGCAACCCAGTCAGGATGTTGCTCCTCACGAATGAAGCTGCTGGCTATCAGTTTGTTGACTTCGGCCTCAATCGTATCCATGATGCCCGGGCGAAAGCGTCGCTGTTGCTGCTTGACTGGCTTTGCATCCGGCCGAATGTTGAGTTTATGAAGAGCAATATTAGGATTTAACCCCAGCATGTCTTCATAGCTCCATGCGAACACATCAATATATTTTTTGACAAGTTCCAGCAGCGATTCTCGCTCTTCGTCTGTTAGGCTTTTACTGACAAAGATTAGTTTTGGGGAAGATTCGCTGCCGAGGTCGACCTGTATAACTTCATCTTTAGTAGGAGGTTCTCTCTATTCGAACCTCTTCTCCCATTGTGCATCCAGCTGTTGGGCCCACGGCTCTAGCTCGAGAATTTCAAGGATGTCTTCGTCTTCTTCATAAGCGTCGGCGAATGCCATGTTGACTGACAGGACTTGTCTGAACATGTCTTCGATTCTGGTATCCGAATCAGAAGTTGGTGACCCGGTTGAATGTGAATACCAGTCACATTCTTCATCCGAACTCTCAGGGGTCGTCGTGGGTGTTACATACCCTAACCCACATCGAGTCTTGCTATAGTAGTCCCGTGGTTTGCCAGCCGGGACTGGTGGCTTCAAAGGTAATTGTTGTCCAGTACCGTAATTCAAGCCTGGCGTCGTCTCCAGATCATACCCCTGTTTTTGTATGAGATATTTGGATTGGGGGCTATAAAGATACAGAGGCAGTCTCCTGGCATCTGATCCAAGGTTGACTTCTTCTATGGTGAAGGGATGCGGATCATCCTTCCGACCGAAGATGATTGGATGGTCCCCTCCCTCGATTATGCGGTAAGCGTCTTCTACTGGAGTAAGCTGGATTGCGGTGTACACATTTGTCACCTATGTGTGTAGGTGAGTGCCTATACCGTGTTCCATAGCATACATTATACATAGCTTATTGAGCTCGAGGTAGTTCAAAGATAGCCCTTTATTGATGAAGTAAGGTATCTTTTCTAGGGGGATTACATCATCTACGGAGGGAACATCAGTGTGGGCAGCCACATACTTGGCTAGCTCTGGTTCCTCTTCGGCTACCCCTTGTATAAACGAAGACTGAAAGGATGACCTGGCAGCTTGATCGTCAGAGGTTCAGCTGGTGGAGCAGAGCGTGGAGTTGTTGGCAGACTAGCGACCCCCAGCTTGGTGCTCGATGCTGGGCGGGGAGTGGTTGGTTCGCTAGAAGTTCCAGGCCTTGCATCGGGGTGACGACCCTTCTTGGGAAGGCGTATCGTCATTGGCTTGTCGGAGGGATTGAGCTTCTCCGTTTGCGGCTGGCCGACTCTCGGCAGCCTGATTGTTAGTGGCTCCGTTGAGGGTCTTGGCATTTGGCCAGACCTTGGCAGCCGGATTATCATCTGCTCTTCCTGTGCTGCGAGGCTGATTGCGTCCTTACGCAGAGTGGCGGTAAGGGGTACAGACTTGCCAGGTTTGCGAGCTTGGAGGTGGATCATCAGAGGTTCTTTTGATCCTGTAGCTGTCTCGGTACGAGTTTGCACATCTCCTTCACCAAGGTACTTTTTTGACTTTTCGTACAGACAGGAGTCTGAGTAGTAGAATTCGACCCCTTTAAAGGGATCGATATCAGCGAATTCCGTCCTCACGAAGCCGTGTTGGTCGACATATTTGAAGCACTGGTACAGCGTGGAAGGCACGATCATATAATCGTGTATCCAAGGGCACCCCAGGAGGATGTTATAAGAAGTGTCTGCATCTATGATGTAACAGGTGACTTCCGACTGGAGATCGCCAATTTGACACTTTAGACGAATATTCCCAATTGGGTAGCTCCTGCCCGAATTGAAACCGCTGATGGCGGTGCTTGTAGGCGTCAGGCGATGCATAGGGATACGGAGATGATGTAACAGACCCTTCGGGATGATGCTTATGAAAGAACCAGGATTAATGTGCATCCGATCCACCTTTACATCGTCGATGTATCCAGTGTAGTATAACGGGCGATCGTGCAGGTTGGTTTTGATGAGCATATCCTGCGGAGTGAAGACAATGTTGGGCATCGCTCCCGTGCAAGCGCTGTCTTGGAGATCTGTAGACGGGCTCTCTTCCGTAAGGTTGACCTGAGCCAGGTACGCATCGGCATTTTGGAGTGCATCGCTCAAAGCCGCGCGAACATCCTTTGAGAGTCTCAGAAGCTCGTATAATAACAACTTGGCCGGTGTGTTGGCCAATTGCGCCAAGATGTCGAAGTTGTAGGGCCTCTCCAGCCCCTGTGGTGTCTCTTTTCGGAGGGATTTGTCGAAGCGAGTCTTCTTCGGCCTAGGCTTGTCGGTCGTCGGAGGCTGAGAAGGTCCCGGAGCGTCAGTTGTAGCGGGCTGATGATCTTCAGCCGAGTTGTCAGCCACAGGTTGGGATTGTGCCCCAGACCGTGTGACGACGGCTGTAGCTTCTTCGATATCTGTCGAGATTGTGCGACAGGACCTGACTTTTCCACTCTTCTTCTTGCAGATAGAAGATGATGTGGGCCGAGTCACTTCCGATACCAAGTCTGTATGGATCCACATGACCTCCCCTCGTGATGTGGTGAGGGGCACTAGACCAGCATCCTGATCTCGGGGAGGTGAAAGATTAGCAATCTCCATTGTCGCCAGAGGGATGGGGACCACACCGTCTTGAGTTTCCGTCGGGAGGAAGCTGCCGAATTGTACTGACACCATATTGGCTGCTACTATTACCTCTTCGAAATCGATGGCCAGAGCGTTCGAATCGATGAGATTTTGGATGTACCGTTTTAGTTGGTAGCAGTCGTGTGTGGCATGGTGGACGTAGCGGTGGTAATGGCAGTACTTTGGGTTCTCCATGTCTGCCTGTCGTGGTTTCTGTCTTGGTATACGAAGCTGAATTCTGTCTCCTTGTATGAGCATGTACAAGATGGGCTTGACGTGACCGTCTTCGAAGGAGTAAGTGATTTGCGGCCATTGTTTGTCTGCCGGCTTTGGCTCAGGTTTCTGTGCTGTGTCGGCCACCTTGGCCTGCTTACCCCTGCTGTCCCGATTGTTGGAGGGGCTACCCCCATTGTCATTTTTGGTATTAGGACGCTTGCCCTTGTTCTCTCCGTCCGAGATGTGCAATCCCAATTGGCGGGCCTTCTTCAATCGTTCTTCGGCGCTTGTGGCACTGATGATGAACGTCTTCCAGTCCTTGAATTGACTTTCGCCCATCCAGAGACTGATTGTTGGAAGCAATCTCTTTTGGAAAATTTCAATCAAGGAGGAATCCGGATTTCCAGACGGCAGCTTCATTGCGGTTTGGCAAAACCGCTCGATATAGTTCCTTGTCAGTTCTTTCTTCCCTTGGACGACGTCCATGAGGGTGGACATTGTGATGTCCTGCCCTACTTCGTAGAATCTCTCCAAGAATATGTGCTTGAAGCCGGCGAAGGAGTGGATGCAGTTGTCTGGCAGGTTGCGATACCAGTCGAAGGCGACCCCTTCCAATGCCCCGATGAATAATCATGTGAGAATGGCATCGTCATGGGGCAGATGATCGGTAGTGACCTCGAAGTAAGTGATGTACCGACTTGCTGAGGTCTTGCCATCATAAGGATTGATATTGAACGACTTATATCTTGGTGGGAATGGAACATTCCTCTAGGCAGCAGGGTACGGTTGCCGTATTCTAAGGTCTTGAGAATTTTCTCGAGTATGAAACATGGCTCGGAGCTCCTGGACCTCTCTTCTCGCTTTGCGGGCCTCATCCACAGCGGTGGGGGTCGTTACTTCAGGAGGATTGTTGTCCGGGTTTGGTGCTGCTGAATTCGAGTCCGCATTGACCGCGGGACTCGCACTTGTTTGGCCAGGCGTCCCTCCTTGCAGAGTTGGAAGGGCCGCTTTGATCTCGTCCACAGACTTGACCAAGGCAAGTAATATGGCTTCGAGAGTGTCAATACGTTGGCGATCACTGGAACCACCTTGGCTGCTGTCTGTCATGAATACCGTCTTTACATGAGGAGAGATGGACGGAGCGGTGGAGAAAGTGCCTCCGAATCATACCCCTGTAGTGAGAAGTCATCGAGATATGTGGGAATGTTCTCTTCTGGTTCGGACTCGGAAGAAACAGTACCCACAGTCTCCGAGTTGGCCTCGTCTTGGGAGTTGTGGACGTCCTCGGGGACGTCGGGGTTTACTGCATCTGATGGGAGAGTTGTCTCCTCCGGCTCGTCTTCTTGGAACATTGGGTTGTCGTGGAGGTTCGGAGGAGTGCTACCCCCAGTCCCAGCAACCTCCAGCGTTGTGGACGACGAATCTCCCACTGCAGCAGATTTCGTCTTAGAACGGGTGCCTTGGAAAACTCTGGTGGTGGGCATCCGCTTAGACGACAGTCTTTTGGTCAAAGTGGTTAAAACCTTCGGGCTGGGAACATTTGTCTTCTTCCCTCTCCCATTGGTGGGGACTTTCTGAGCAGAGTTGCAGGAGACGACGGGAAGTGCCTCGTCTTCCGAAGACGGCTGTTGCAGTCTTTGAAAGACGGACTGTCGATCTTCTCGTACCGTCGCATTATTGCAGCAGCAGTTGACGATGACTTGGGTACAGTGACGTCCGTGGGAGGACTTTTTGCACTCCAATATATTTTCTCTTTCCTTATGTTTGTGGAGGATGGCCTCACACAAGTCAGATGGGTCTGGATCGACCATGTTTGCTCCCTGGATTTTGGGAGACTTTTGCGAACCTCTCTGTCCGTTTGCCGCCGGGGGCTGGACTCGAGTGGTTCTGTATAACTTCCCATCTGAGGCCCGCATAACGGTATGCGGGACGCTCAGATGATCAGAGACCGGGTCAGCGGACCGAGCTTGCCAAGCTCGCGCTGTCCTAGACTTCTTCGCTCTAGTGCATAAGGGCACATAGTAGGAAGAGTCTAGGTGATGATGGAGAGAGTCAGACATATCTTCTTGGGAGCACAAGAGATCAGGACCATAAGACATGCATCATGCTGCTGTCATCAATAATCTTCATGCGGCTGGCAGACGTAGCCGCATAGGCTTTCTTCATACGCATGGAAGTCTCGGCCGCATGAGTTTTCTTCATACGGCTGGATGATCTGGCCGCATAGACCTTCTTCATGCGGCTGGTAGATTCAGCCGCATGAGCATCCTGCATATGGTTGGCAGACTTGGCCACATGAGTGTTCGGCTTCTTCTTGGGGCGCACATAACCACTCTTTGTCCCTGCAAGTCCAGCATCGTAGTGCTTTCATCTACCGAACTTGGGGACAGTAGAGTGCTCTACGGCTCGAGAGTCGCCTTTGCCGTCTTGGGTAGCAGAGAGTACCCCGTCCAGAGCTTGTAGAGGAGCAAATGATTTTGGCCTCCACTCGCAGCGAGTTTTTTTTGTGCGGGTTCGCTTCTGGATCGGGCCAGCACTTCCTTCAGAGAGCATTTCTTCAAACGCCTGTTGGTCGAAGCGGACGACCATCTTCTGTTGCGTGGAGCCAAGTTTGGCTGCATCCGATTGCGTCACCAACTCCTCAGCCGTGGAGAAGTTTGTCTCCAGCAGAGTCGCCATCGTGTTTACCATGAAATATAAAAGAACAGAACAATTATCGGAGGATTAGACTTTTACTTCACAATACAAACTCGCTTCTACAAAGAAAGCCTATGGACGAAAACCTAGGTACAGCAATCTAAGTACAATTGTTTATTTTAGATTCTGGGGGTGACGATAGAGGCTCGAAAAAGCGACGGCCGCTCTGCCTTACTCCTTGGACGATCGGGTGCAGCTTTTTGGCTCTGTGGAAGAACTGCTTGGCGTTGATGAAGAAATGCTCTCTCTTCAGGCTCTTTGGCTCTCTATGTGCGTCTGTCTCTGTCTCTGTATATGTTTCTCTATATCTCTCCGTGTATGTCTCTGTGTATATCTCGCAAGGGAATGGCACCCTGCTATTTATAAGAGTGGGGGGGCCTCATTAGGATTTACAATGATTGCCCATTCTTTGAAGTCGGCGGCTAAGGATCATTGGATCTGGGTCATTCATCGAGATTTGAGCAATAAATATGATTGCATCAAATCTTTTGTGGGTAATTAATGCTGATTGACATAAATCCTCCTGATTTGGCATGCCAACCTCGGATTCCTCGACACGTGTCTTTAATTGGCTTATTTGCAAATGATCTGATTTGATCCCAATATTTTATTAGGATTTGCTGAGAGATTTTGATCAATCTGATGCCACGTGCCCTGCTATCATGCCACGTGTCATAAAAGCAGAAATCTGAGCCGCAGAAAAGTTGGGCCGCATTAAGCTGGCCACGTGTCCAGGCTGCCTAAGAGTGCCCCCCAGAACATTTGGACCGCATGGTATGATATGAACTGCATGAGTGTGGATGACCGTATGAGTGAACCGCATGGAGATAGTCCTCGTGAGCCGCATGGGGATGGTCTTCGTGAGCCGCATGGAGCTGTCCTTCAGGAGCCGCATGGAGCTAGTCTTTGTGAGCCGCATGGGGCTGGTCTTCGTGAACCGTATGGGGCTGGTCTTCGTGAGCCGCATGTGGGAGTCTCCGCTTGGGCCGCATGACAGTTTCCGACTCTCGGAGGATCGTGTCAGAGATTTTCATCGCTTCCCGAGGAATCCGTCATTATGAGGGAGTCATAATGATATCTTCATGTCAGAACTGTCACCTCGTCAAAGCTGTCAGCCGTCAAGGTATTTAATGCAAAATGAGAGAGCTATTTGTAGGCCACGTGGCTCCTCTTTGAATCGCATGAGACTTGTTTGAGCCGCATAGACGCTCGAGCCGCATAGATACTTGAGCCGCATGAACTGTCTGAGCCGCAGGGGGCTCTCTGGCCGCATGGATCCTTCTTTATTCTTTTTCATGCTTCTACAACTGGTGAAATGTCTTGTTCATGAAGACAGCTGGCACATTTGTTAGTCCAAATGGCATCACCAAAAACTCGTACTGCCCATACTTGGTGTTGAGTGTAGTCTTCGGAATGTCTTCAGCTCTGACCTTCACCTGGTGATAACCCAATCTCAAGCCAATCCTGGAAAACACCTTTGCTCCACTCAAATGGTCGAACAAATTATCTATCCAAGACAAGAGATATTTGTTCTTAATGGTGATAGCGTTCAATGCCCGATAGTTGATGCACAACCGGACTGTGCCATCCTTTTTTGGTACAAAGAGAACTGGTGCTCCCCATGGCGAAGCACTGGATCGAATAAAATCCTTGCTCAACAGGTCATCGATCTGCTCCTTCATCTCTCTGGCCTCCTTGGGGTTCACTCTATAGCAAGCCTGGGACTTTGGAGATGAACCCGGGACTAGGTCTATAGTGAACTCCATATCTCTGTCGGGTGGAAGTCCGCAAGATCCTCTGGAAAAACATCCATAAACTCCACAATGATAGGATGTGACGGTGCTTGCTCTCCATCTGTGGCACAATAGTTTATCTCTAGGCTGATCTCTGGCCCTGACCTCTTGACACTGAATGATGTCTCTCCTGGCGGACTGAACAGAATACTACCCTCATGACAGTCTATACTTGTGTGAGAGTAGCTAAGCCAATCCATTCCCAATACTATATCATATCCGGAAAGTGGCATGATAAAGAACTGTCCCCTAAATTCTCTTCCAACTACAGTAATGGGGCATCTATTGATGTCTCTAATGGGTACTGCCCCGCCTCCTGTCATTACTCTACTCATCTTCTTAGTGGGTGAGCTACTAAATAGTATTTTTGCAAAAATTCTAATGACAGAAAGCTATACGAAGCACCAGAATCAAATAAGCATATGGCTGGAGAAGTATGCAAATAAATATGACCTGTGATGACGTCTGCCAAGTACTCTGGATCTGGCTCTGGAACTGGCTTTGCTGCATCAAGAGCCAAACCATAGGCCCTCCCCTGGGTCCCCTCTATTGCTACTGCTGCTGCTGCCCAAACCTCTGCAGCTGGGTCGGGAGCGGTGGTCCTCTAGGTGGTGCAAGACCTGGTGCCCTCCCCGCTACTGGTGCCCTCGAAGCTGATGGGTGTAAGACCCATATACGAGGCACTGATTCAGCCTCTTCCTACTGATAGCAAACTCGTGGCCTGGCCTCTTGCAGAATGTACATACAGTTCCTCTTTGCTGTTGCGGTCCTGAAGTCCTGGATGGTAGTGTTATGCCCCAATTTCGAAGAATCGATAGTCGTCCCCCGGGCGTGATGCCGTACAGACCTAGGTTGTGATCGCACAAGGCATGGTCATAAGGTTTTCCGATACACAACATCTAAGAGAGTATGCAGATAAATTGAACAACACATTGAGGTAGAGAAACTTTTTATTTTATTGATAATAGACATCATTTACAAGATTCTATTATAATCATGCCGGGCAGGCTTTATAAAATGACTCGATCACAAAATGAACGCCGATATGATAGTCGTTCCATACATACATCCTTCAATTTACAACAAAAGTATTCCATCCATCTGGAATAGAGGGAAGCCGAGACATATTTCTTGGACTGATGCAGAGAGTCTTCAAAAAGTGGAGTAGCGAGAGTCTTCGACGCGTGATCGAAGCTTCAAAACACGAATGTCGCCTTGGTTAGTTGGCACGCTCCTCCGAATTCGCGACACCTGTGGATAGTGAGGGTCAGTACGATCACATGTACTGGCGAGTGACTAGTTAAACCCAAGCTTCCATTTTTTCAAGCAATTTTATAAAAACATGTTAGCTATTTTATGATCTTTCTATCCATCCTGATTGATTTTCATGTGAACATGTCAAGAGGCAAGTATTCGATAGGCAATAAAACATAACTTATGACACATCTTACCCATGGTAGAGCGTACTGTTGCAGCGTAACTTACCATGTTCCTTCTCTGTCATATTTATAACAAGCTTATAATTTATATGCAATTATGGGTCACTGGCAATTCAAGCCATCTTGGACGTATAGCTTGGTCGAGACGGTGACCCTTTCAGCGCAGGTAGCTAGCCCCGCTGAAATTCCCGAATGACCCATGCTCGCATCCAGCAGAGCTACCTTGCATTCCTCATAGGCCGGAATGGTCCCGTAGCCTCGAGTTATCATTCGAGGAAGCGAAGCCTTACGCGCAAGTTGTCCATGACCCTGTTTAAGTTAACAAGTTATTCAAGCATGTTTTATGGTATCGTTGGGACTATTATGTAATCGATTCATTTACTTGGTTTTGCAGATCCTGAAATAATTCTACTTCTTTTCTAGAACCTTATATTTTCTCTTTTTGAGCATAGAACTTATATTTTCTGAGTAAAGCATTCTAATTCGATACAGTTATCTGAGTTCTTTTTTTGAAACAAAGGGTCAAGATGAAGGAGGTTAGACACTTACCTTAGTCTTTTGCTTCAGACGAGCGACCGGTTGGCTGCGCTTAGACGTCGCCTATGCGATTACCTACAATCGCATAAGCAACTGATTAGAACACTGTGTTATTCAAGGGATTCGATATGAATACGAAGTTCGAAAATGCAAGCCACGAAAACTATCAAAAACATTCACGAAAACCAAAGCCAAAGCCAAATCAATTGCGGCATGAAAACCAGAGCAACGGGAGGTCTCTCCCGACTCAGCCGCAGAGCCAATCCTTGAGGCACAACCCGCTGAATATGGGACGTGATTCCGAAGAAGCATTTCTATAACGAGAAAAGGATCTTAATTCAATCGTTCCCGTTCGACCGATTCAACCTATCCCGATCTATCGGTTCTGATTGAATCGGTAGCGACAGTGTTCCTTTCTTGCGTACCCCGTGGACAAAAATGGGGCACGATGTAGGGACGGGGCACGATGTAGGGACGGGGCATGATGTAGCAACAGTGTTCCTTTCTCGCATACCCTGTGCTAACACAAGGCTCTGGTAATAGTCAGTCGTCTTGTTCGCTGCCAGAAGATGCTGATATCTGGGGCAAGTTTATGGCAGAATCTGCAGGCCATCTCCTTCGGGTCTGCAACCAAGCTCGGAGGGAAATAGATCAAATGGTTGAACTCTTCCGCATACTCATCGACAGTACGGTTCCCCTGCTGCAAGTTATAGAACTGGAGACCCATAGTCACTCTGGCAGTGTCGAAAAAAACTTCTTCTTGAACTGGGTCTTGAACTGATCCCAGGTAGCCTTCCCTCTAGCAAACAGTGGCTCATTCCTAAACCAAATTCCTGCTAAGTCTGTCAGCAAAAATCCTGCTGCCTCGACCTGAAGATCATCGGGCAGCCTAGCTCTAATGAGCTTCCTCTCCACTGAATCCAGCCAGTCGTCGGCAACTACTATGCTCTTGGTCCCCATAAACTCATTGGCGTTCAGATTCATGAAATCCTTGATGTTCCCAACCCTAGGATGAGGCTCTGTAGGTAGTGGGGTCACAGTACGTACCGTAGTGCGCTCCATGCTCTGGCGAAGTAAAGCAGCCTGGTCCTGGTGGGTCACGAGAAACCCTTAAAACAAGGTAAGAAGCTGGTTCCCGTCGAGGGTGACGGTAGTCTAGTCAGGTACGATCACAGGTGGAGGTGGGAGTATCAGGGCCTGATGGGGATGTTGTGGCTGTGGTGTGGGAGGTGGTGGAGGCATCTGAGTCTGCTGGGCATACTGGATATATAGAAGGTATCTAGATCTGCTAGGTGTGCTAGGTAGATGGTGGTTGAGGTATCTGAGTCTGCAGAATAGTGGTGTAGGGATGTTTGGTAGGGTGCGTAGGTGGAGGTGGAAGTGCTTCGTTCATAGCCATCGGGTCTATGTGCTGACCAGAAGGTGCACCGTCATCAAAGGTGACGAACTGGGAAGAGCGTGTGTGAACCATCTATTGGAAGATAAGGGGACTAATAAGGACTTAAGCAGAAATCAAAATCAATAAAGAGCCTAATTATAATTAACAGTCCTATGTTATGATGAGTTCTCCCTAGTGTTGTACTCGTAGTAATCCTCTAGGTGTTCTAACTGTTGTCCCCTAGTGGTATCAAGTTATTCTAAGATCCTAATCGCAGTCATGCTTGGTACAATAACGTAACCAAACAATTTAAGTCAGACATTAATGGACCACCACTAAAAATATGTCACGACCCGCTACCAAAATTATTGGGCCGGACTGGGCCATGCCCAGCCTACGCTTGTGTCATAGCATAGTAAGTTGTTCTAAGTAAAGATAGTAAAGGCTCTAAGATACTAACAGTTCTAATATCACATTTTCTATGTTCATTATAGTACATCATCTATAAGTGAAAGCAAATAAGTTCAGATTTTAGTTATTACACTTCCAAAGCATTAAACTGGAGACAAAGTCAGTGACAAAAGATAGAGTCTAAACAGTTCAACAAACTAAGCCAAAAGGTATCTAACGCCAGACTACTAAACGAGGTTCCCTGCGGGGACTTCCTCGGGAGCGAAGACTTGGTCCTCTGCAGCGGACCCATAGTGAGAAACACAGAGCATCTCTTCCTCAGAAAGTATGCCTACAACGTTTCCTGACAAAAAGGGAGCGTACTGGTTCTACAAACTAAACATACTAAGCATGGAACGGAAAGTGATGTGCTAAATAAGAAACATGTGATATCATAGTCTATCATATGGTAAATACGTTTGTCATGGTGACACATGTTTATAATATTTAAAACTCTAGTAGGTACATAATCGGTCAATGGGTATAAAATGTACCGGTGTACAAGTATACATGTAATAAAATGTACATACGTACAAGTGTACAAGCATAGATGGACATACGTACAAATATGCGAGATAAAGGCCTAGGTCAAGGTTGTATGAGATGCGACCGAGCTCGGTACATGTACTAAGTTACAGTTTGATCACGTACTCAACTAGCAGTTTCCCTATCCCTAAGTTATTATCATGTGAGAAGATACTATGAGCAGTTTTATAACGCCTCAGTCCCAAAATACGTAGGACTAGGTACATCGACATGCCAGCTGTATACATACGAAGTATACTCCAATATATGGAAATCTCATATGAATACATAAGCTATAAAATGCAGTAAACCAAGAGTAATCTAATCTCATCCACAAATGAAGAATAAAGATATCATATAATTAATTGTAATAATTCTTTGTACAATACGTTGGGCGGAGACAAATCCACTACCAACAAGTAAGGAAAAATATACATGAAACTGAAATGATTTGGCGAAAGTAGCCAAGGAAGACCCAAGACACGTCAACTCCGAATGAATAGAGAAGATTGCGACCTCGGCTAGAACACCTGCAATATCACAGAAGCACACACCTGGAGAGATAACCAGGTCCTCAGAGGGACGTAACAAGATACATAAAGAACATGCCACATAACTGAATATATATACCATGTCATAAATCATAAGTAAAGTAAATAGTCCCATTCGTAACAAGATCCAATACCTCACCATCGAAACAGTGGACTACTCCTACAACCAAACAAGGACAAGGGGTAGTACACTATACCGCGATGCGATATTGTCCCAAGCTACAAATGGAACGGGGTGATATGACATTGACGAGGGTTACCTAACCATCTAATGTGTTTATGCAGTAAGAACAAACCTTCAACGCATGGGCACTCTGGCTCAGCAATAGTAATCTCAGGTATGGTCCCATCAGGATACCAGGGACCTCAAAGTATAACATTCATCGAATGTCAGAGGCCAGCAGTAAATCAGTATCAGGATCCAGGACCGTATCTCCCGCGGAGATAACCGGCAATAGGGAAGTGCATATGTGGCCCATACGTTAAGGAACTGTTCTTTCCACCCAACGCCTAACAGAGTCACATCTATGACTCATATACCTCTACTAACTGCTAAGTCTTCTAACATGTCTCTATTAGCAGTTAGCCCTAACGCATGCGCATGGGGGATCAGCCCACACGCAAGAACCTCTACATGCTACTCATCTCATACATCCTCGTGGTACAACTGTGTCAAGGTATATGCAATACACTACAACCGGTAGTCTCTTAACTCTAAGTCCACATACAATCAAAGGATAATAATAAAGTATATCTAATATCACTGAGCAGACAGTAAATCAAGAACGGTAAGAACTGAAAATAAATGAACAGTGATATGTAATAAAATGCAAACTGAATATAAACAGTATAATAGCAAGGTATCTTGCCTGAGGTTATGTGCAAAAGAGAATAATCCAGTAGCTCGAACAGACAAATAAACGAAGCAAGAAAAGCCAAATCTTGCAGATGACTCCGGATGCTGCAACAAATATCACAAATGAGTTTGGAATAAAAGATATGCCTTGGAAATGCCTGTCCAAAAGTTAAATTCTGGAACAGGGGCAAAATCGTAAAATTTGGGTCAAAACGATATCTGCCGTTGGACTCGCTTTGTACCAAAATACGTGCCAATATCTACGGTCTCTAAAGTCATCAAACTACATATCTACTAATTTGTTTTGATGAGACAAACCCAACGGTATATCCAATTTTGGATTCCGGTGGGCCGTGCACAAAATCGTCCGTTAAGTGGGATTCTGGGCCCGCCAAAATAGCGTCCCGATCAACGGTCTCAGAATCGGACCAAACTTGGCTCACAGGGCCAAAAAAATATTTGAGTCCAATGACGCAAGTTTTATCGCGATATGATGAGTGTGCACAAAGTTGTGACATAATTTGCAAAGGGTCGATACGTGGTATCTCGACGGATACGCACAGATTTCGTCGCGCATATGCAACAAAATCGGGTTTCGTCAGTTTCCACACGTCGACAACATCCATACGCGCCTTTCGATGTGTATAGTGCGTGAGCATGTCGCCCGATTTGTCTGGACGCACGTCGTATCGGGTGTTTTCCACTTTTTGAAAACAGAATTTACATTTTTTGGAAAACTTTATCAAGGTGTAAGTTTCTACATACTAGATGAAAAGTGAATCCAGAAGGTGCGTTACAATCTCGGTTATGTTGTTATTCTCTGTCTTCAATTATTTTCTACAAGTTTTTAATGTACAACAAGAAAATTGGCCAACAAGTTGTCGTTTAGAATTGGTTTTAACGGTCCAGAAAATCTGATTTTTTTGCTAACTTCAGTTCGATTTTTTGAATTAGTTAGATGGTCATGTCGAAATCCATCTAGAGGATCTTGAAGAGGGTCAAGTCTACTTTCCAGAAAATCTTACGGATCGAAAATCGGTGTTACGAGTAAAAAGTTACGTCGTCGGAAAGTAGGGTACCTTGAATGGAAAAACTGCTCCGTGGATGACGAGGGGCTGACTTTCGATGCTCCGTTCGTCGTGCACACAACTCCGTTACTGGTGAAACAAACGCGTAGACGAAGAGGGTATGTTCTGCCACAATTTTCGTTTTGGAAGTTTAGGGTTTAGAGGTCTGTGAAAAAGGTAATATGCATAACAAGCTGGCCCCACTCATAATACTAGTGGGGTTAGGATTTCTCAAATTCCCACAAACTTGCACTCATCGCGGGGGTGTTTTGCTGCAGACTTAAGCGGGTGCGCCCGCCCACTTAACTGGGCGGCTGTAACATTTTTTTTCTTTTTTTTCCTTTTTTTTCTTTTTCTTTTTCTTTTCTTTTCTTTTCTTTACTTATTCTTTTCCCTTTTTTTTCTTTATCTTTTTCTTATCTTTAAAACTTATATATATATAACTATAACTATCCAAAAATCTATCTAAATCCAAATAACACTATAAATGACACATATCCAAATATTTAGTATATTTAAATATATCTACATATATATATAAATTCCATTCACAATAAACCAACTCAATATATTAATAATAATATTTAAATAGAATAAACATGTTTAATAAATCTCCAAAAATAATTTTAATAATAATAAATTAATAAAATCGTCCTAATGGGGCACTTATACCACACACACTTTTTCGGATCCACAAAATGTACTATTTTATAAAATATTATTTAAATAATAAAATACCAATAATTGCACCAATAATTAAATAAATTTGAAATTGTACATAAAATTCTAAAATAATTTAGAAATTATTTTTACGTACATAAAATATGTCTACAAGGTCACCTTGATCACACCACATGTCTACTTGTACTTGGGTTTGGTCCAGGTCCAGTTCGGACTGGTTTGGACAAACCGGATCATCTAAAAAATCAATCTATAAAATAATATCTTATTAAAATAATTTAAATGAGTCAATTCACAACTTGGCCTAGTTTTTCTAGTTCGGACAGAATTATGGCTAGGTGTCACACCCCAGAACCAGAATACTGGAGAGCGGGGGCAGACATAGCCAGCTACGTATATGAAATAGATTCCATCTCGCTATACGGTCACGACTGTCTAGATACATGAGGGTTTACTACAAGCTAACAGTCTCCTATGGTCATGAACAAGCCTAGTGTCTCAATCACAAGCAAGTAAGTAAATGTTACAAGATGTATGATCATTAAATATACAATGATAAGGCGTCCCAAATATTACATATTCAGCTGATCATGAAGCTAGTCGTTACAAAATGTTAGGACTAGCAAGAGTTTAGTCATACATGATCAACCCTAGGATCTGTTAATCATGTTACAGCCCGTAGGCAGACAGTAAATAAGGTACAATCGAGCTAAACAGGTGCTCGTCGGCTAAACGCCTCAAAAGAATATTTTTACAATAGAGCGGGAGAGCCAAAAATAACCCACTCGTTGCCAGGGTTCCGTCTAGTGGCCACCATCTGGCTGGAAGGTCGGTAGATCCTCTGGAGCTGCTCCAAAATCTGGCCATACAAAACCAGCTGGGTCAGACCCCAGAAAGAGCAAGTGCCACAAAGGAAGCTTCACTTAAGAACTAAACCAGCAATCAGCACAGGAATATAAATATAAATAAAATAAGGACTGGAATAAAAGGGAACATATCAGGATGATATACGACGAGATAACCATAGAACTATTCAGATAACCAGGTTACAACCCGTAAACCAAACAAGGACCGGGGTTGTAACCCTTCGTCTGAACAGAGCTTGGAATTCTCACCATTTATCGGTAAAATAAATACAAGCATTCTGGTCATTCAATAATCTGGAACAGGATTCAGGGCAAGACTAGACTGGTTAGACTCCATCCAATCATTTCACGGCCAAGCAAGAATTACGGCTTGATACTTTAACTAACTAGGGTTGTCACAAGCCTAATTACTAACAAGATGCAGTGAGATTATTCCACAGCCACAAGCCCTGCAGACCATCCAGGTTCCCCGGGTTAAAAGATTAGAGTTAAATTCAGGTGGGTACATCGTCCAGGAAACGAATGTACCCTTAGGTAGCTTGAAGGGTGCAACACATGACAGTGTGCTGGAAATGTGTCCTACTCGACGGCAGGCTACAGATCCAAAGGCGTGCCCAGGTAACGGGATTGCCTGTAGCTGGGAAATCTCTTCATGACTAATGTATCAATCTAGTTATTAGTCCTTAGTTCATTTCAATAGGTACTCCTGACCGTGGTACTCAGGAGTCCCCTCCTAGACATGATGCAAGACAAGACTAGATTATTTATACAAGCACAATCGCCCACGGTGTCCAGGTTATTATACAGGTCATGTCATGTCAGGTAGCCGTCGCAACAGCTTATCAAGGTATAACATGTCAGGTTATCAGGTCAAGTGTACTAGTCAGGAGTGCGCCACGATGGGCCACTATCAGGTCATGTCAGGTTACTCATGTCAGGAGTGCACCACTACGGGTCACTATCGTGTCAGGCTCAGTTATCATTCCAAACATATTAAACAAATCCATGATTATCAAGTTCATGACAAAAGACGTAAGGATATAAAATGGACGTTAAATATCTAATAAAATATCAATGTACAGGGCTATAAAAGATCAAGGGTAATCAGGCTACGCTCAAGCCAGGCTATGCTCAGGCTAGCGTACGCTCAGGTCTGCGTACCAAAGGATCCATACACTTCCAATGGGAAGCATATGCAAGGGTCAGCGTACACAAGGGCACGCTCAAGCTACAGGTCAGCGTATCAAGGTGAGCGTACGCTCACTAAAGAGCAGCGTACGAAGGCTAGCGTACGCTCACTAAAGAGCAGCGTACGAAGGCTAGCGTACGCTCGCTAAAGAGCAGCGTACGAAGGCTAGCGTACGCTCGCTAAAGAGCAGCGTACGAAGGCTAGCGTACGCTCACTAAAGAGCAGCGTACGAAGGCTAGCGTACGCTCGCTAAAGAGCAGCGTACGAAGGCTAGCGTACGCTCACTAGCGTACGCTCGCTAAACAGTAGCGTACAGCTCAGTGGCGTAAGCTAAAAAGCTAGCTCACTGCTCACTGTCTTCTCCAAATGGCAAGAACAGCAAGAACTCCAAGGATGGAACCCAAAACTCTAAATGCTCATAACTTGGTCAAAACAAGTCCGAATCCAACTTTCCAAAGGTCAAAATTGGGTAGAATAAAATTCTCTAAAACATGGAACAATCAAAACTTGAAAACAAGCAAGTTTGATAGATCAAAATCACCAAAATCCGAAAGTAACAAAACTCTAGATCTACAAGAAATAAAGCCTCAAAATAAAAAATGACAAGTTCTAATGTGGTTTAGAATCATGAGGAGAAGCTAATGAAACCATCAAAAGAAGTTCTCTTGTGGAAGCAAGTTGCACTTGCCTATGGTGTTCTTGGTTGGTGGAGAAGAGTAATGGTGGGGGAAGGAGAAGTAAATGGGAATTATGGAGAGAGAGAAAGAAGAAGTGGCAATAAATATCAAGGTGGTGGTAGGTAGGGGGGGTTGTGGTGGAAATGAAGGAGAAGCATAGGCTAAGGTGTTCCACCCTTGGCCCATGATGAACCAAGCATTGGGCCGGCCGAACCAAGCCAACCCAAACCGAGAGTAAACAAGCCAAGCCAAACCAAGGAGATATGCAAATACAAGAAAAAAAATACGTATACGTATTCCAAATACGTAATACGAACAACAGGCATTACACTAGGCCTCCCACGGTATGGCTAATATACTGGTCAAAGCACACTGCTACATCTTCCGTGCCAAAGTTCATGGTCGTCTAGTGCTCCAAAACTCAAAAGTGGCTAAGGTCATTTCTACTAATAAAAAAAAAATCATAAATTGCATAAATTAATTTTTAAGTCTTTTTAAATAATAAAAATAATAAATTTAAAAAAAATCAGGGGTTTTACAAGTTTAAAGCATGTAAAGCATATATGGAAAATACATGGAAACATGTAAGGCAACTCATTATCATGTGCGGTAAGTAAATTTTGTAGTTTGTACTTGCCTCGAGCAAGACAATGTAATGAAAATGCAGAGGAAGAAGCCCGATGTCCTATCACTGTCAAAAAGGTATAACGATCTCAGTTTATATTCTATGTTCAAGACTCTAATTGCTAACTCTAACACTAGTAGTGCGACACGACTTTTAACTAGGACACCTAGCTAAGTGATGACCTTAGCATAGTAGACCAAATAAGGCGACACTAAAACTATAATCAACACATAGAGTCCTTAGAGACTCAACACTATAACGGGGGGCAAAACTACGACACTTAAATTACCCAAAAACATGAATTACCACACAAAGCACAATTGATTAATAAAAATTCAGATTGTCCACTGTGTTCCAACAATTATTTAGATAGTTATATAAATACAATAAACATGAAATAAAATCCCAAAATCATTCTTATTAATTATAATAATTTATTATAATTTTTTAGGAATATTTAAACGAATGCGAATATTTATTAAAAATCAGAATACATAAGTATCGTAAAAGCAGGTTCTGAATACCTATTTTTCTACAGTGATAAATGTGTATATTAAATTCTGTAGAAATTATATTAAATTAGCTAAATCAACATAATATTTAATTATATTTTTTTACTGAATGTTTACAGTAATTAAAAACTATTTACAAATTGGAATACAGCAAGATACATTTTCTGAAACAAATAATTAATTATTAATGTATTTGTCCACGTATACGAAATTGAACCGAAGTCAAAATACGAGACCCAAGGCCATAAATCAAGTCTAATATGAATTGTACAGGTCTTGAATATATGTTGGCTCACTTGAGTCCACACAACCCATACTTAAATTTGGGCTCAAAGTGGCCGTATTGAACAAAATGCGTAAAGACACAAGGTTAAATACCTGAGCAAAATACCACATTCCTTATTTAAAATAACATATTAATATATTAATAATAGTGTAGATTTATTCACAAATAATAATACTCATTTATAATGACATAACATATAGTGAAATACAGTCCGAGCTCTCTAGCCTAGTGGTATTAGAGCGGACATCCGGAGGGGCCGGCAAGGTTCGAGCCCCCCAATTGTGTGTGTGCGTGTGATTTCAAAAAATATAGTGAAATACACAGTATATATGGTTACCTGTTTATATACAACATGTTGTATGTACACCGTATTATAAAGTATATAAATACTAATGATAATAAACCAGTTCACTCACACAAGAAAAGGAAAAAAAAGTAACTACAAAAGATCCCCACCCCTACAACATGGGGCGTAACGCAAGATCCAAGCTACAACAGCCTCCCTCAGAATCAATGGGCTAACACCCTCAAGTGTAGAATATGGCTCCAAGATACTAATCTCTCCCTTGATGGGAGGAAAGAGAAGCAAAAGAAAAATGTCAGCACCCAAAAAAATCTCCCCTTTCGCTAGAACCTGGATTCGAACCAAGGACATGTCAATACTCCCCCATCAACAGACAACCACTTGAGCTATAATACATCTTTGAAAGAATTAGAAAGTTCTTTAATTTGTTGCTACTGGGAAATGGCTACTCCCTATCTTATGCTCAGAGTTTCTTCCTCCCATACGCCACTACAGAAATGTCCAGCCCTACTCATGACCGATACCACATGCACACGAGGGCTGAGTAGGACCTAAACTCCTATCCAGTAAATGAACCACCTCCCCAACTTCTCATACCACCTACTGTTCTCCCAAGGTCCTAATGCACAAGTTGCTAAAATGGTTTGTATAAGGGAACGAGCTATGGGTATGAAGTGCTTACAGGGAAGCATCGAGCACAGGCAGGCAACTCGTCTAGTACGCGTTTACCGCGCCAGGGGCGTTCGCTTGGAACGGAAGGTGTTGATGGCAAGGGCCTGCGAGGTGTGGTCGATGGGTTACTGGCTAGAGGTGGCTGTTTTTTAGGGTTTTGGAGTGGAATACTAAAGATCTAGATATATAGGGGAGAGGAGAATGAAGAGATGAGAAGAACGAACGGTCGAGATGTGCATAGGACGGCCGTACGGCGTGTGCCTAGTACGGCTAGGGAGCACAGCTGTGCTCTTTGCGGAAAGGAGGAAGGATGCTGTACAATAATTAGGGGGCGTTTGGTTCAAGTTTTTGAGGGTTGGGAATGAGATTTGAATTCTTTATCCATGTTTGGTAAGTTTAGGATTGGGAATGAGGAGGGAATAGGAGGGGGTTAGGTGGAAAAGCTATTTCCATGGATATGGGAAAGCTATTCCCAAGCCCCCCTTGGAAATAGATTTGTTTTTTTTGACTATTTTGTTTGGACAGTTATACCCTCGCTTTATTTTCAAATTTTCAACTCTCATCCCAAACATGTGAATCATCATAAAATTAGTGAAAGGGTATTAAAGTAAAACTAAATAAATCAAAATTCCTATCCATGTGTGAACCAAACACGAAAATAATTTTTTTTAAAATTTTGAACTACCTATTCCCAACCTAACCAAACAAGGGTATGGGAATGTTGAATTCCTTGCCCATGGGAAAGAAATTGAAAATCTATTCCTAGGAATCCAAAAACTTGATCCAAACGAGCCCTTAGGGTTTTCGTTGGATTTAAATAAATCGGTTAAAGGGTTGAGTTTTTGGTTCGGATGCGGATTTCCGCCCGACCCGGATCCGATATCCCTAAGGGTGGTGGGCTGCTCCTTACAATGGGCCGGACCAGTTTTAAGGAAAGGAGGAAAAATATGGGCTGCTGGTTAGTATTAGAGGAAATATATATCAGGAAATTTATATCGGCAAAATGGACCTGAGGTCGACCTCAGGTCCCTCTCCCTGCGGACGCGCGCTCAGGGCCGTTGGATTAAATCCAATGGCTGAAAAGAAAAAACGGAGAGGAAAGAAAAAAAGGGGACGGCCAACAGCGCGCAGCCTCTTCTCCAGAGAAGAAACGAAAAAAGGAAGGAAAGGAAAGAAAACCTAAGAGGAGAAGAGGCTGAGGAGAAGAGGTTGCGCCTCATCGCCACCCACGTTGGTGACCAAGCAGGAGCTCACCTCAACCCCGACTCCACCTCCAGAACCAAGGCCAACAGGTCCATTTCCTTCCTCATACTTCTTCCTTTCCATTTCTTCTCTTCATCCTCCTAAATTTGTGGATTTCACTTCTCACCTCTCTCTCTCGCCTCTTCGAAACCCTAGACCTCTCCGAGCCCGAGAACTCGAACCAATCCAGAGCATTTTTGAGCCAATTTAGGACATTTTCGAATCCATGGTAACAATTTCGAATCCATGGTAACAATTTAGGACATTTAACAATTTTAGGGTTTGATGTTGAAAAGGAAATTGATATGCATTTACTAAATTTAATTTTTTAGGGTTTGATGTTTGAGATCCTCAAAAATTTAGTTAATTTCAGATCCTCTTTAATTTTTTAGGGTTTGTTGAAAAGAAAATTGATATGCATTTACTTAATTTCAGATCCTCAAAAATTTAGTGGATGTTTGAGATCCTTAACTATGAGTAACTCTGTGCTGAAGCCATCCATGAAGAATATTTTTTTTTGTTTAACATTTTGTACATCATATTTTTTTTGTTTCACATTGATTTTTTTATATTTCTATTTTAGAAGATGGAAGAGAGCGAACCATTTATGCATGATCACGCGATACCAAATGAGAATGAAGAACAAGATAGTGCAACTAACGTAGATGGAGTGGATAGTCATAGTGTTTTTGAAATTGAAAAGGGAATACCACATGTTGGAATGCAATTTCCTACAGCAGAAGAGGCGTGGGACTTTTATAATGTATACGCAGAAAGGGAAGGTTTTTCTATTCGAAGGTCATCCACTACAAAGGGAAAAGATGGTAATATCACGAGGAGGCTTTATGTTTGCAACAAAGAAGGGTTCAAAAGCTTAACTGATAAGAGAGAGGTAGGGAGAGAAGTAAACCGACGGAAAAATGAGAGAGAAGGTTGTATGGATCGAATGAAAGTTCATAGAATCTCCAATGGAGTGTGGGGCATCAAATCCTTTCATGATGTTCATAATCATGAGTTGATTAAAACCCCTTCGAAGATCCATTTGTTGCGGTCACACAAAAGATCGCACATAGATGTATCTTGTAGGAATTTAGTTGATCAGTTTCGTGGATGTGGGGTTGGACCTTCAAAGATTGCAAGGATTTTAAATGCCACGAGTAGTAGTAATGTCAATATTACTACACAACAGTGCATCGATCATTTGAGAGTAAAAAGAAAGAACAATATCGGGAAGGAGTGCACTAGAGTAATTCAACAATTTCTTACAAGGCAAGCTACAGACTCTCAGTTTTACTATGCTATGGAGCATGATGAGGAAAATGTTTGTAGAAGTATATTTTGGGCAGATGGAAGAGCGAGGATATCATATCTCCAGTTTGGAGATGTTGTTGTGTTTGATGTCACTTATAAGACAAACCATTTCTTGTTACCTTTTGCACCGTTTACTGGTGTAAATCATCATAAACAGTCTATCTTATTTGGATGTGCTCTTCTTGCTGACGAGAAGGAGGATACCTTTGTTTGGTTATTTGAAAATTGGTTGACATGTATGTGGGGTAAAGCACCAGGAGCTATCATCACTGATCAAGACCCAGCAATATGCAATGCAATCAAAAGAGTTTTTCTAAATACAAGGCACAGGTATTGTATATGGCATTTTAGTCTTCATGAAAATGAGCATCTCCGTTCTTTACGTTCGGCTTATAATCCTGAATTTGATGAAGACTATGTAAATTGGTCTAAGAAAAGTCAAAGTGTTGAAGAGGCTGAGAGTTATTGGGTGATCTTAAAGGAGAAGTACCAAAAAGAATTTTCAGAACCAATGACAGACAAACAAAAAAATGAAGTGAAAGCTTGGAAGTGGTTGCATACGATGCATGAGAAAGCACGTCATTGGATTAAGGCGTACCTAAAGGATACTTTCTTTGCAGGTATGAAAATTTTGATATGATGGTCATAGTTTTAAAATTATATTTATTTGAACTCAAACTAATCATATGGTGTTCATTGCTTTTTGTGTGTAGGCATGGCGTCCAGCCAAAGGAGTGAAAGCATGAACTCGTTTTTTGATGGTTACGTAAACTCCATGACTCCACTATACGAGTTCATTGATCGATATGATAAAGCCGTACATTTTCAAAGAAACAAAGAGGAGAAAGAAGACACTTTTTGTATGAGAAACAAACCAGAATTTTGTGGCATGCATGAGTTAGAGGTTCATGCTGCGAAGGTTTATACCAGGAATGTATTCTCTATCTTTCAGACTCGGTTCAAAGATACATTATACTGTCAACATGAAAGAGTGTGTATTGAAGGAGATACGACCACATATAATGTCCAAATGAGGATTGACGAAAAGAGTTACTTGCATTCTGTTCGATGCAATGTATCTATGGGAGAATTTACGTGTACATGTGCAAGGTTTGAGACTGAAGGGCTACTCTGCACACAAATTTTATATATCATGAAGCAAAAGTTTGATATGCAAGCCATCCCTGAGAGATATATTTTGCCAAGGTGGACACTCAATGCAAGACATAGCATCATGAGTATGGGATCCTCTTCGTCTAGCGCAGTCAATGCAGTACGTCCCAATCAACTTACTCCACTTCAATCTTGGTGCCTTCGTGCAACATTTGATAAAGTCCTCGAGGTTGTTAACAGAGATCCTCTTTTTTATGACGTTGTCAATGGGTGGTCAAATAGTTTTCTGGAGCAACATGGATTGAATGACAAAGCACAAACTATCTCTGAGGATCCAAGCACTCAGGTGGGGTCCAATGCGCCGACAGTATGTGGATTGGGATTAAATGATGTAACTATTCATGATCCTACAAAGGCAAGAACTAAAGGCCGACCACGAGCAGCATCAAGGATTCAGTCGGAAATACAAGTATCACAAGATCAAAGTCAATCAAGAAAAAGAACTTGTAGTATTTGTGGAGAAAAAGGGCCATGACATGAGAACTTGTCGTATGAACATGGGCACCAATGGTAGAAATAAGGTATAGTTGCTCAATTCTACATATTTTTTATACTAGTATAATAAAAATTATTTTAACATCATTGCTCTTTATTTTCTGTTGGAGCTAGAAGCAACAGTAGATGGTTGAAGACTCGTCAAGTTTGTCCTCTAGGTACAAACTTCCGTATTATTCTATCTTTCAATTTCTTCTTTTTTTTGGGAACTTGTCGGGATTCCACTGTTTGTATCGGTTTCAGTTTGTAACTTTTGTGGGTTTCTCTACAGATTTTATTCCTAACATTAGCTCCAGTATGAAAACTGAATACTACAAAAAGTTAACTATTCGTATCATGGTAATGATAGTGATGCAGATCTGAGGCTCTTCTCCAATAGGGGTTCAAGGCTTGCAAGCTGTATATCATCACCTTTTGGATAGTCCTTTGCCTTGAATACTTTTTTCTGCAGAATTCCTCTTATGCGCATACCTAATTGACGTATCTGACTTTCTTTCGCATTATAATACTTAACGAAAGCTCGAACTAAATAGGAATAGATCATCAACACCTGATATTTGCCTGTTTGACAAGAAAATATATTTACTAATGATTTTGTTGTATTTTGTTTCTGCATATTTTTAATAAGGTAACCAGACAGTTGAGATTTGCCTGTTTGACAAGGTAACCTGAGATTTTGTTACTAAATAGGAATAGATCATCAACACCTGAGATTTGCCTGTTTGACAAGGAAATGTATTTGAAGTTGCCAGACAGTTGCATTTTGTTTCTGCATATTTTTAATAAGGTAACTAGAAACCAACAAAATATAGGCAAATTTTGCAGTAAAAAACTATAGAGTTTACTAATGATAGTCCATCTCTTGAAAGGGGGGAAAACCTGACTGTCATAGGTCATTGCAGAAAAGTATATTAGCATAAATTCCTCATAATACACCTCTATCTAGGCCATGGCAGCATGGCTACCATGATTTTAACATCACAATGTCTATCAAGGTTCCTTACTAGCTTTATAGTGTTTAGACTTGCAACATCATATACTACTTTCGACGAATGAAAATACCTGGGATTTTTTGTAAATATATTTCCAGTAGTGACAGCACACGACTTTTAAAAATCGGAAGCTGAGAGAGAGCACTATCTTTTCCAGATAAGTTACGCTTTTTCAAGATATATAGGAAATTTGATACATAGTTCTTGAATTGCAGCAATTGAAACAAGATACCTAAATGCTTGCACACAAGGGGAGTTGATAATATTCTTGGGTGAAGACTCTGAAATCTGAAGTTCAAGGATAGCAGTTTCATGGAGGAGTTCCGTGGAGTTGTTACAGCACATAAGGGGCCAAAGGACAATGTACTGAAGACACCAAAAAATTCTCCAAAGGCCTCTGATGGTTAAATTTATGATGATTCTCCTGGGGCAATGGATGCTGGGTTCTTGACTTTTTGTTTACTATCTAATTTGAGATGTCAAAGTATATTATGGGCTACCAGATTAGTGATGTAACTTGGTTGATGTAACTTTGTTTACTATCTAGTTCTTAACTTTGGTACTGTAAAATTACAGTGTGTCGGTGAAGTTAATATTATGATGTTGGGAATTTTACTGTGCAAGTTTTCACCAGGTTTTTGTATGAGCAACTTTGCCTTTGGCTTTGTAATCATTCCAAGATTTGTAGTATATATACTCAGCATATTAGCTGCACTGTATTTTTTTTCTCAGCTGATCGCTTGTTAAGAAGTGTGCAGGAATTCTGATTCTCCATCCTCGTAACTAATGCGTTACTGATCATATGTATATATGCCTTGTTGTTTTGGGAAGATGGTTCAGTACATCAAAATTATTCATGTGTGTTTACAGACTACAGTTGCTGGTAGCCGTTTCTGATCAAATTAGAGGTTCATGGTCATATTTAGTTCAATGAGGCATAGATGTGTGTAGGGAATAGTTCCCAACAGATGGCCACTGCTTGAACAAGGTCAAGGTGATTTTGCAGCGAATAAAAGAGTTATCTATTTTTTCAGCAAATCACATTACAATATATGAAATATCTTGTAATAAAATGTACCATGATTCCATCTCCATATCAAACTGTAGGTAATTGGGTGATTGCAGCTAAACAAGTACATTGTAAATTCTTAAGCCACACATACAAGTCGAATTAACCATATCTCCATATCAGCCTGCAGTCTCCCAACACTGATCATGTAACATCAAAAAAACCAATTGGGAAGTCCTTCCCAGGTCACAGCTATCATAACACTACTCTCCTACTTAAACGACAATTCTCCTCCAACACATATCTGCTAGAAAATAACCATGTTTCAGTAACCACTGCAAGTTCTTTTTGACATGTATTTTTGACTGTCAGTTCAGCTACAGATTGGGTGATCATTATAAAGCTGCTGCGTCCATCAAAATCTTCAGACCATGGAATGGAAATAATTCACACTACACCAAAATAGCTAATTAGGAACAGTAAGCCTTTTTTAATCTGGAACGCTTATGTAGCGTGCCTAGATTTTGGAACAGCCAAAAACCGTGCCAACATAAAAAAATGTTCCAAATTATTTTCTTTTTATTGTTAATAAAAATTATTTATTTTGGAACACACAAAAATCGTCCAAATGAAATTTTAAGTGACAATTTTGAACCATATGATTTTCACATGGACTTGACAAAAGCATACGGTCCTTTCTTTCCTGTCACACTTTTTCCCAATTAAAAACCCTCTCCTGCCAATAACTCCTCCTCTCTCTGGCGGGAATCGAAAACCCTGGTCTTCACCAAATAATCCTCCTTCTCTGGCGGGAAGGGAAATCCCTCCTCTGGCGCGAATCTGAAACCCCTCCTCCTTTCTCACCCCCTACTCGGATCAAGCACTCGGATCGGCGCAAACCTGAAACCCCTCCTCCTTTCTCACTCGGATCGGCGACATCCCTCTTTCTCTGGCTAGGGATCGAGCACTCTAAGGTATTTTGAAACCCTAAAATGATTTAAACGGTTAATTTCTTTGTCGAATCCTTCCAATACTTTGCCACTTTTGAGAGCTTAATCTCTCTTTAGAAAAACGGTTAATTCTCTGGCTAGGGTTTTGATGCTTTATTCTATTTTTTGGGCGTCTATAGTTATTTTTCTTTTTTGCCGATGGGTATAGGATGTTCCGAATCACGTCTGTATGGTTTCTTTACTCGGATCTAAAGAAAGATGTTCTGAATCACAAGGATTCCCTGAGAATATATGATTTTTTTTTAATTGAACTGCTAATCCAGTTGTAGCCAGTGGGGGATAAGGTAGGAAAGTGAGGAAGATAATTTGATCGTTGAAATCAACCAACAAGTGTTTGAGGAAATACTGGAAAAAGCTTCTCATAAAGCCAAGGGATACACCTCCCGTGAGGCTACCCTAAGCTAGCACATCGGAGCTTCCATCAGCGTGGATGTTTCTTTGCTCACAAAGATTATCTATCTAATTCTTGCGTGAACCACTTTTATGGTCATAAGAAGTTTGATTCATGAGTAAAAAGGAGTCAGGACTATACAGTTTAGTTTTCCTACTAGAGGAGTACAATATGATTTCTCGCGGGAACAATAAAGGCAATGTTGTTGTTCCAGCGTGGAAAGGATAAACAATTTCCTGTTTTCTTATTCCTGAAGTATTTTGGCTATATCTTCTATATTACTTAGTGAAATATTCTTTTTTTTTCTTATTCCACAGCGTGGAAAGGAAATTTAGGTACTGGTTTCTACCTTCACTAGTTTGGGGAGAGGGGGTGCCTCTCCTGACTTTTTCTTTTAATTGCTCCGGTCCACGAATCCGACACTTCGCTTTACTTTTGAGAACACATGCATAGTCCGTAGCAAGCTCACTTGTCATTTTACTCTAGTTAGCAGTATTTTCTATTTCTCTGTCCATCCGATTTAACAAGATATCAGACCAACCCAGGTTCAAATCTACTGAGCGCACATTTTAAGAAAGAATAAAAAAAGTACTTCCCCCATGTGTAATGGGTTCTAACCTACGTATCCGATGATACAATAGGAAAGGTTTTCGATACGGATCGTATGTGTTTCGTGGATAGGACAAAAAGTCGTGGGATACATTTTTGTATCGTCCGATACGATACATCCGCTACGATACTTTTTTTTTTAATTTTACCTTTTATAAACTAATGTATCGTCCAATTGGAAATGACAACAGAATACGTAAGCTGTTAGAAGGAGTTTGAGTAAGCATATACATAGTATACCAGCTATTACCTTTATTTCCTTTGTTTACTTTCTTTGTCTATTATTGAGATTTTTCTTCTCCTTTGTTTTTGGATTTTGTTTCTTTTCTTTAGGATTTTTCATTGACCATTGCTTTTTGTTGTGGCCCTTATGTTGTTTAGTGGATAAACTTATGACGGCTGTCTTTGTAATGAATGTCACTTAGATGCTTAATGATACTCTTTATTGTTGCATAATATGTTCAACTTATCCATATATGTCATATTCATTTTCAGTGTATTTGTTAATGGAATTATGTATCTTATGATAAACGATATGGTAATTAAGCAAACCGATACACAATACGATATGATGTGACAACATATGTTCTAACAATGAATATGGTGCATTAGCATGTACCTTTACCAATCCACACCATCTATGGATTCATTCAAGTCAAATAGTTGCCTTAATGGAGCTTCAGATATGGTTTCATAAAGTATACTTAAGCTTATGCTATCTTCCTTGAGCCATTATTGATGATCATGGCACTAGCATCTTAAGGTGTTGTAAACAGAATAATTGATTAGTAAAGTCCATTAATTTTATGAGGCAAACTAGTTTGCATGGTCAACTCATAATGATGCAATTCTTTAATGCTCAAAGATCTGGTTGTTGTATCCCAGGCTAACTTACTAGGTCTTTGTACATATTTTTATGCTTTGAATGACCATAAACTTTGCAGCACGAATGTAATCTGATCTGAAATTTGCATTCTGTCTTTTACCCCCACAAATACCCACAATATGCACAGGTTTCATAAACATCATTGGACTATACCCTAACACGTCTGAGTTTTTGGATTCTGTGGTTAACTAATACTAATGATTATATATGTGCACGAACCCATATACTTATATCATAATTTTCACCTCAGCGTGGAAAGGATAAACAATAATTGCATATTTTGTTTTTGTTTTGTTTGCAAAAAACATTATGTTTCGTCTTTGGATTTTTGGTTAGTAGTTAGATCCGAAAAAAATGTTCTCTCTCTTTTGCCTTGTTCACGTGAGAACGAACCACCAGTACACAATAATGCAAGTCTAAATTGCACACAATAACACTAGTCCAATTGCACACAATAAAAATGGTTCCAAATTACTACATCTAGAATGGATTGAGTTATTACAAAATAAGGAATGTTACTAAGATACTAATTCCAACACTATGCAGCCACTCAATTATCTCAAATATCTGTTCTTTCTCTTTGACATGTTCATGTGACGCTTCTTTTGCTATTCATGATTAATCATCAGTGGTTTGGGAGCAGAGAATTGGAATACCAAGGTTTATAATCCCATTGTCTAATCGTAGAGTTCATGAAATTATCACATTTTAGTTAGAGATGATGTGTGGACCGCACAAAGATTTCAATGTGATGGCAAAAGATTCTTAGATTGCTTTTACATGTACCGTGAGAGATTCAATTCCTATATTTTGTATAGAAAGTTGGAATATCAATTCACACTTTTCTTAGTTTCAATCTCATATTGTTTTTATTTTCAATTTCACTTGATAAATGATTGTACATTTTGTATGAGTTTTTGTAGGGATTGGGCAAATTTACTACAAACTAAAATGAATTTGGACAAATCGTGGATGAGCAAAAGGGGTGGTATGAGTTATATCAAAGGTGTTCAACAATTTGTGAATTTTGTTAAGGAGAATGCAGTTGGACAAACACAATTTCCATGCCCATGTCAGCATTGTAAGAATTCAAAGGGACACATAGATCTCGATGAAATTAGCCTTCATTTGTTGAAGAATGGCATGCACCAAAGTTACGTGGTATGGAAGCATCATGGAGAAAAGGCAAGAAATTTTGGAGGAAAACATACCAATAATGGCCAACCCAATTGAAGAACCACCAATTGAAGAATCAAACTTTCCAAGACTGGAGGATCTCGTTGATGATGTATATAATATTCATACCAAGGAGGCCGAGCATTCACCTATTGATGTGAGTGTAACAAATGAAGACTGTGAGGGAGATGACACAATTGTTGAGCCTGGGATGCAAGACAACAAAAAATACAAAAAATTAAGGGATATGGCATCAGAACCTTTGTATCCGGGTTGCCCCAAGGGGAAGACCATATTGTCCACCATTATTGAGTTGCAAAATTTGAAGACACGGTATGGGTGGACAGGCACTAGTGTAACGGCATTACTAGAGTGGCTAAAGGGCTTGCTCACAGAAACTTGTAATCTTCCAAAAAATTATCCTAATATGAAGAACATGATCAAAGAATTGGGAATGGAATGTGAAACCATCCATGCTTGTAGGAATGGATGCATCCTATATCGTAAGGAATACCAACATCTCCATATATGTCCGAAATGTGGAGTGAGTCGGTATAAGCTTGTGATTGGAAATGATACAGCGACAAAAAAGACTTTCAAGAAAGTACCTGCAAAGTTTGTGAAATTCTTTCCCTTGATTCCGAGGTTAAGAAGATTCTTTAGCATTCCTTGGATTGGAGAGGCAATGACTTGGCACCAGAAGGCAAAAAGTGATGGAAATCTAATGAGACATCCTTGTGACTCAGGTCAATGGGATTCAATCAAAGTTCATTGGCCAGAGTTTGCTGCAGATGCTAGAAACCTACGACTTGCAATATCAACAGATGGTTTCAACCCACATGGAACTCTAAGTAGCAATTACAGTTGTTGGCCAGTGATTTTAGCACCATTAAATCTTCCACCATCATTGTGCATGAAAAGAGAGTTTGCTTTGTTGACATTGTTAATTTCTGGGCCCAAAGGACCTGGAAAACATTTCGACATATTCTTGGAACCTTTGGTAGAAGAGTTGAAAGAGTTATGGGATAATGGCGTGCCAACGTGGGATGCATTTACCAAAACCACATTTACAATGAAGGCGATGTTGTTTTGGGGGGTCCATGATTTCCCAGCATATGGAAATTTATCTGGCTGTACCGTTCATGGTTACAAGGCTTGTCCAGTGTGCGCTGATGATATCGACTCTATGCGGCTTGGAGATTCTTCGAAAGTATATTATCACGGCTATCGACGATTCTTGAACTCTGATCACAAGTTTAGGAGTGATAAAAGATTCAACAAAATACTCGAACAACGACCTCCTCCACAAAGATTGTCCGGGGAAGAAGTTGAACAAAAGATAGCCGACATTCTTGAAAATATTGAAAGAACACGATTGAAGCAAGCTACTTGTGGAAAGCGTAAGAGGCGAAACTGGAAGCATGAAAGCATGGTCTGCGAAGATGGCAATGAAGAAGAGGCATCTACTAAAGCGGCACCATGGTCTAGAAGGTCTATTTTGTTTGATTTGCCTTACTGGAAGTTTCTTGAAGTGAGACACAACATTGATGTTATGCACACTGAAAAGAATGTCACAGACCACTTATTGAACATGTTGATGGATGTGAAAAAGAAAACAAAGGATGGGATACAAGGTCGGAAAGAAATGAAAAAATTAGGAATAAATAAGAAGTTGTGGGTAGTTGAAGATGAAGAAACTGGAAAAACATCAATGCCAAAAGCATCTTATGCCTTGACAAAGAAGGAAAAGGAAATTTTTTGTCAGACATTAAAAGATTTAAAACTTCCTACGGGATTTTCCTCTAACTTGAGTAATTGTGTCACCATCCAGCCTCCCGAACTAAGGGGGCTCAAATCACATGACTATCATGTGATTATGCAATACCTGCTTCCAGTATTGTTGAGACATTCTTTTCATAAAGACAGGGACATAAGAATTGCAATTCAGAGGATTAGCTTATTTTTTAAAATTTTATGCGCCAAGGTGATCAATAAAGAAGAGCTTAGGCTAGCAAAAAAGGCGTTGGTTGAGGCAATGTGTATTCTTGAAAAGGAATTTCCGCCTTCCTTCTTTGTTATAAGTGTGCACTTAATGGTTCACCTAGCTGATGAGGCCTTGTCATGCGGAACAGTTGGATTTCGATGGATGTATCCATTTGAAAGGTACACTCTTAGTCTTCTTCCATATTTAGCTTTTAGTATTAATTTATTGATGATATAAATTTATGTATATTTTTTCATAACAGATTGATGAAGCGCTACAAAGAATATGTCCTAAATAAGCGATACATTGAAGGTTCAATAGCTGAGGCTTACCTTGTAGATGAATCTGTAATATATTGCATGGAGTATATGCCGAACTCGAGCGCTTTTGGTCACAAGTCTAGTCGAGAAGATTGGTTGGATGAGAGTGTTGACTTCACGGATGAGAAGCCCTTGGAAATAGGGGGAGTTGTCGAGCTCAACCATGTTCAGTTTGAGCAAGTGCGTAGATGGGTTCTCAATCGACTTGCAGACTTGAGTGAATGGGAAGAGTATGTCTTTTACCACATGCTAATAACATAATATGGTTATAATAATAACATAATATGGTTATTTGAATGGCATAAATATGATAATCTATGCAGAAAGTACAATCGTTATTACCAATGCATGTCCACTCAGAATCGGAAAGGTGGTTCGACAAAAGAAAACACAACAATTAAGGAATTCATTCCTTGGTTGTGTGATGAGGTAATATTTTGTTTTTGTTCATGTGCTTGAAGAAGGTCATGGCAAAACACAACAATTAATTTATGGTTATTTGCATGACATAAATCATTTATTTTTCTATGCAGTTATTGGATGCAGGACAAACTAATACAACATTATGGAGATTGGCCAATGGTCCCCAACATAGAGCTACACGATTCAAAAAATATCGTGTCAACGGTTTTATATTTGCACCAAGTTCTTCCGATGAATGCTTGGTAACACAAGATAGTGGGGTGTCTATGGAAGCATATTCAAATTTTATTTCAAGTCGAAAAGACAAAAACCCAAAGGAAGGGAAGATGACCTTTTATGGAATTGTTAGAGACATATTGGAGCTGGACTATCTCGATTTCAAAGAAACAGTGTTCTATTGTGATTGGGTTAAAGTGGAAGATTCTAAAAATGGTTGCAAGTCTGATCCGATTTGGAATCAAGTGATGGTAAACTTGAAGAAGCTCAGAAATAAAGAAAAGGTTGAGGAGGATCCATTCATTTTAGCTCAAGAAGCAACGTCAGTTTTTTATTCCAAAGATCAAAACGCTGATGGGTGGTATGTGGTTATAAATACTCCAAAAAGGCTAAATAAACAAGTAGATGCAGTAGACATTCCAACTGACTACCAATCTTGTTTGAACGACAACCCCAACTTAAGGAATTTATTGATGTTCGATGATTGAACTAAATTAAATGTGGTCTTCTGTACTCCAGACTTTTTTCTTCTTCTTTATGTACCCTCAATATGAAAAAGTTCTTGTGGACAAATTATAATTTTCTTGCTTTAAACAATCTAGTGTACTCTGAAGTCACTTCATGTATGCAACTTCCAAATGACAAGATAACTTTTTGTTATGAGAATGACATGTATATCCAAATTACTTGCATATCTTGGTTGTCAGTTGTATTACAATATGTATTATTTGGTTAATGACTTAAATACCCTGATTCTTCTATATGCATAATTTGGTATCATCATATTATGTTCTTACTATTTTACTGTTTGTATGAATAAACATGATACAAAGTTGTCCTTGATTGAAATAACAGACTTTCTTTCGTTGCACGATGTCTTCGAGTGTTGCTGACACATCTAACCAGGGGGAAGAAGTTCCCATATCAATAGAAGTCAATCAAAAACGAAATTCTAAGAAGAGCATTGAATTTAATCATCTTGGACAAGCAGTTGGACCCAACGCAACTCATTTTAAGAGTCAAGTTGGTAAATACGTGAAGACATATGTGCCTATCAGGTATATAAGTTGGCAAAAGGTACCTAAGACCTACAAGGATGATGTTTGGAATGAGATAGTGGTAAGAATAACGAGCATTCATTTACCTTTTTGTCACTTTGTTACTTTTATGTCACTTTGTATTCTTATATGGCAGGCTTGATGTTATATCAGATTTTTGTTATATCATGTTTCCCTTTTATGTCACTTTGTATTGTTATATGGCAGGCTTGATGTTATAAGACTGCCGGTCAAGGAAGAATTTTCATCTGTGCACATTATTCCCAAACTTGAAAGGGGAGAACGATGGTGGCTCGGAATAGAGGGTCAACTGCAGGTTAGATAGAAAGGCAGGGAAGTTTCCTGCCCTACAGGCAATAGGTAAGGACTTGAGTGTAGAATTTGGCATCTAGGGGGCAGGGTGACCTGCACTAGGTAGGGCCACAGGGAGCTGCCCATGACCCTGCAGACAAGGGCATGTACTGCACAAAGTGCAGGGACTTAGCATTGCAAGTGCAGGGCATGTGAGGGGGTGCAGGGACTTAGCATTGCAAGTGCAGGGCATGTGCACACAGGCCATTGGCCAATGTGTGTCCAAGGAGTATAGGCAGGGGGTTCAACCCTGTTTACAGCAGTAGCAAGTGAGGGGTTTACGTGATCAGATGTGTGTGTGTGTATCTAATTTAGTTGTGTGTGAGTGTTGGAAATTAGTGACAGGGACGTGGAGAATAGAAGAGTGTTGGTAAGTGAATTAGAGTGACAGGTTTTTGAGTTGTGTGTGAGTGTCTATTAGAGTGTATCCTAGTGTATCAGACATTGGGAGATAGGACAGGTGATTCCCCTAAGTGATAGTGAATGTATAGACTGCTATAGAGGGTCAATTATTGGCTACATCATGTTGGCTACATCATTGAGAAGAATAAGAAGACACTTGAAGCTGAGGCTGAAGCTTCTGTGGGAGCAGTTCAATCCTGACCCCTGAAATGTGGTTTTAGCAGTTTACATATTTTTTGTTTTAAACTTAAATTTTGGTTCCAATTTGATGTTGTCTTTCATTATTTATTATAGAGATCGATCAACGTTTTGCGGTTACATTACATGTTTTACCTGGAAACATTTTTGGCCCAAGAGAAGGGTGAGCATAAAAACGATCTTATAATGTACTGACATGATAATTTGGATGCGTATCTGCTCATTCCTAACTTAGGGATTGCACAGGTGACATCCACTGAACATTTTGTTCTACACATGATGCTATGTATTTAGTTGGTTACAGTGATTTTATGTTCAGTTTGTTGAGAAATTTTGCGAAGGTAGTGAATTCCATCCAATCAGAACTTTTTTACACACACTGCATTGTGTTACTTACTGAATTGGCTACAGCAATTTTGTTATATACTGGGTAAGTTAGGATTGCATATAGGAGGCAGTTTATAGTAAATGCCCTTTTTCATCAATCCTACGTCATACTGGTAGTCTGGTACTAAGTGGAGGGTAGGTTACTGCCTACAGCAGTGTGGGCAGGGGCAGGCCATATTAGCCCGTGCACATGATGCACAGGCAGAAGATGGGTAGGTCCTGTATGCACCTGCATTTGAGTGTGCAGGCTTGGGCAGGCCAATGTTGGCCAGGCATGTTGGCTACAGCTTTTTTTTTTGTTTCCCTTTTTTAAGCTGGGAGGATTAACCTGGGAGGATTAGCTAGGGATTCAACAATTATTGGCTACATCATGTTGGCTACATCATTGACTACAGGAAGCTTTGTTGCAGTAAGCAACTTTAAGTGCACCTGCCAAACACAAAATGCTTTCAAGAAATGCCAGCAAAAAGAGCAACCACAAACTGAATCTGCCGATTTCGGTAGTTTCAGTATCTGCTGGTATTGCTCATACGATTTATGAAAAAGGGGATTTCAAGAAAAGGAGAAGTTACCTTGGCCTGAAGAAGCGGCTATTGCTTCTGTATCTGCTGCAGGCATTGTGATAGGTATGCTTGAAACATTAGACCATTCATCTTTTTTCTGATGACAAGGTCTCTAATAGATTCTTTAGGTCTTCAAAAGGCACAGGTGGGGGTTATCTGATGGCTCCAGCAATTGAAACAATATTTCCAGGTTATCTGATAGCTTTTGGCAGTTGAATCATGCTGTCTGAATCACTCTTCGGGTTATCTGATGGCTCCAGCAATTGAAACAATATTTCCGAGTCATTCTTCGGGTTGTTGGATGGCTTTGGAAATTGAACCAATATTTATGAGTCATTCTTCAGGTTATCTGATGGCTTTGGCAATTGAACCAATATTTCTGAGTCATTCTTCAGGTTATCTGATGGCTTTGGCAATTGAACCAATATTTCTGAATCGTTCTTCAGGTTATCTGATGGCTTTGGCAAATGGAACCAATGTTTATCTTCACATTATTATTAGCATTTTACATCTCTAAATTCTTGCTAGACTGATGCATGTTAGTCGATATAAAGTAAAAGATATAGAAACTCATGGGATGTTTTCCTCTGTAAACTTATACTTATCATTGAGATCCTGAAACTTTTCTATCAAAAGAGGAGATGAAATTACAATGCTTTCCTTTTTTCGATCATCATCATTGGTGGACATAGTTTCATGAGGGGATTTCAAAATAGTAAATAAACTCTTTGCAAGTGGTTCATCTACTATATCCTGGTATGAATCATCTATCCACCTTTCTCTTCTTGTTTGACTGCACATGTTTAATGATCATTATGATCTTCTGTATTTGATGTCATAATACAAGACTGATGTGTTTATCTCATTTGATCTTCTGTATATGATCTACTATAAGGGCTATATAACCAATACATGTTCCCTCAAGACATTATATGATCACACAAAATAAGATTTGCTGGTTTATCTCAGACCTTCCATCATCACTTCAGGTTTTATTGGATCAAATACAGGAATATTGCCAATTCGGATTTTGGAGCTACATGTTACTTATTTTATTGTTTACTTTCTTGAAATCCTGTTGCAAATTCATAGTTGAACCTACCATATTGCAATTTCTTCTTATATCATAATATATAGTTGGAAAGTAAGCATTTCAACAATTCTTCTAATAAAGCATTTTAATTGCAGGCAGAATTTGATATCCCAAGTTATCTCAGAAAAGATGTTGAAAGATCAATGCCAGATGCATTCAGGAAGCTGAAGTATACCCTGAGAAAGGATCATTTGGACAAGCAACCAAATTTGGAGGCAAAAATGTTGGCTATTCCAAACGGGTTTAGAAAGGAAGATTGGGAGCAATTTTGTGTCAATGAGGTTGATGAAAAACAACTAAAAAGAAGAGCTAGAGCAATTGAAAGCAGAAAGCTTAGTGTGTATGGTCATACTGGGGGTCGTAAGAGCAGTGCAATGGTAGAGTATGAGATGGTAATTTTTCTCTTGAACCAACATTAGCATTTTACAATTTTGTATTCCCAATGTTAAGCTTAAACCTCAAAACTATTCCATGATTTATCCAGAAGGCAAAGCGGGAAGATCCTACTATCCCTATTACACGGACTCAAGTGTGGATAGAAACCCATACGAGGAAGGATAGATCTACGTTGGCTAGTGCTGAACCGTTTATGGTGAGGTCATATAAAACTTTGTTATCCCTTTGTATTTAATTTAATGTTAGCTACTTATGGTATTACAGAAATTAGTCAAAGAGAAACTTGTTAAATCCACACAAAATGAAAGTGACAACAGTAGCGTCCACCCTCTATCGATTGATAATGATCCTTTGACTCAAGTGTTTGGCAAGAAAGCGAAGGGGCTGCCAGGTGTTGGGAGCTTTGTTTCCAAGAGAAAATATGATGATGCCCTTCATGCTCATATAATGTACACAGAGGAAAGAGGCGAGAGGGAGTGTCTGAAAAATAAGGTTGATGAGATGCAGACAAAGGTTAACTTTATTTTTGATTATTGTAAGGTGAGGCAACCAACTTCTTATATGAAGGTCCAAAAGAACATAATTACATGCCTATCAAAATATGAAAATTTATGCTTATAATTTTATTTCTTGTACCACAGTCACAGATTGGTGGTCCACCAGAACCTATTCCCCAACCAACTGGTGGGTCATCAACACAAGTGCCCATGCCCCATGCAGGTGGGTCGTCATCACCCATTCCTATGTCGCAGGCAGCTGGTGGGTCAGCAACACCTATGCTCCAAGAACTTCAAGCAAATGTTGAGAAATCAACATCCATGCCTCCAGTGACGATGAACAATGCACATAGGCAATCTTTGGGTGAAAGGGATTCAACGACTTCGGCACACACTGAACCAACTCCTACGGCAAGGTTGTGTGAATTGTTTGATTGGAATTGGAATTGTGTTGCAGTTGCAAAAGAAGTAATTGATCCACTGCATCGAGGTAATTGTCATAATTATCAACTAGACCCTCAATATGAAATGAAGTTGAGCATGTCTGTTCGAAAGATTTTTTTCGCAAAGCTCTACAAAGAAACTCCCGATGCAAAAGTAATTAAAGAAGTAGGAGTCGGCGAATTCTTCGTGTGGCCCAAGTCACACATCAAATTTGTTTGTGAGTATTTTTCTTATCATACTTTTCTAATGAGTAACAATATGTCATATTCATCTGCTGTTATCTTGATTTTACAGGAAACTGGAACCTAGATCAAGAAGCCTACTTTGTTGGAGAGTTCCCAGGATTCTCAAAGGAAGGTATTAAGTGAATGTTTGTGCTTTTGCATTTAACTTGATGTGAAATATATTAAAACAAATTCTGCATCTAAATCCATCATACTCTTCGTTCTTCTCTGATCTGCAGTTTATTATCAGTCTGTGCTTATCAGTCTTTTGCATTTAGCGACCTCCATCATATTCATCTGCTGTTATGCCTTGCACTTATGACCTACTATTAGTCTGTGCTTACAACAGTTTACAACAGATTTAACATATCAAAGCCTAAAACAAAAATATTCAAATTATAACATTTGGATGGATAGCAATTGAGCTGTTGGATTAGCGCCAGCAGCTAGCAATATTCTTACCAATTCTCTGCCCTCTGTTGAACAAGGTCAAGCTGAAATATTAGTAACCTGGGAAAGTAAAACTACCTGGCATGAACTATAGGCAATTGATCAGTCATCTGATACTCAGTTTGTCTACCTGAGTATGAACCTGGGAAAGTAAAACTACCTGGCATGAACCTGGGAAAGTAAAACTACCTGGTATGAAATATTAGCTGATTCCTCAATTGATCAGTCAACTTGATGGGAAAGTAAAACTGCCCTCTGTTGAACAAGGTCAAGCTGAAATATTCCAATTTGGAGAACTGGGTTTTATTCAAATCTTGATTGGACGGGAAAGTAGTTACAAAGGAATTCTAAAGAAAGGAAGAACAAGTAAATCCTAAAATACATTCTAAATCATTTCACACATACATTCTCCTTCCTCTCCTCTTCATTTATAGTAAATTCTGATACAAAAACTGATCTATACTGAGCTGATACTCAGTTTGTCTCGAGTAATAAGCTGCTGATTTGGACTCAAACACTGCATTTGGTGCTGAGCTGGACTCGAAGGCATTTGGTTGCTGAGCTGGCTAATGCTGAACATTTGCTATCTGGTTAATACTGAACATGAAACTCTGATACTGAGCTTGGATGGGAAGAGCTTGGAAGAGGAAAGCTTGGAAGTAAATGTATCAGTTCAAAACATTTGAAATTAACATTTGTGACTTTGGTAAAATATAAAAGTGCATCTATATAGCAGTCTATATCAGGTTTGTATAGCAGTCTATATCAGGTTTACCAAATCAAATGATACATCATATACAATTTGTTGTTGGTTGGTACAATATAAAAGTGCATCTATTATCTGTAAGGATAATATATGAACATAGTAGTGAAACTAATCATATAAATTTAATGTTCTCAACTCTGGAATTGTGCGTGCATTTGGGTTTTGACATATATATGGCTTCAAATATGAATGCGGATCACTATACAAAACCAGATATCTTTTCTCTAGGCTATTTCTTGGTCTTGAGGAATTTTAAAGGGTTGGTTAATGAATGCATGAGCTTTCATGGTATAATTAATGAGATATATCATTTTACTTACCAACTGGCAGCCTTGCTTCTGCATAAAGTCTCCAGTCTAGTTCCTGAAGAATTTGGTCCTAATTCACATTTGAAATTAACATTTGTGACTTTGGTAAAATATAAAAGTGCATCTATATAGCAGTCTATATCAGGTTTGTATAGCAGTCTATATCAGGTTTACCAAATCAAATGATACATCATATACAATTTGTTGTTGGTTGGTACAATATAAAAGTGCATCTATTATCTGTAAGGATAATATATGAACATAGTAGTGAAACTAATCATATAAATTTAATGTTCTCAACTCTGGAATTGTGCGTGCATTTGGGTTTTGACATATATATGGCTTCAAATATGAATGCGGATCACTATACAAAACCAGATATCTTTTCTCTAGGCTATTTCTTGGTCTTGAGGAATTTTAAAGGGTTGGTTAATGAATGCATGAGCTTTCATGGTATAATTAATGAGATATATCATTTTACTTACCAACTGGCAGCCTTGCTTCTGCATAAAGTCTCCAGTCTAGTTCCTGAAGAATTTGGTCCTAATTCACAGGTGTTTGATATCATGCTAACAATTAGTTGTAAAAATATTTGTCACTTCATTCTTGGAACTTTCAAATATAGGGTTTGTTCCCTACCCACAATAAGGTATGGTGGCATAAAAGTTACAGTGTCATAAGATTCAAAGATCCATTTTTTTGTAACTTAATTTATCTAATATGCTTACGAGTTAACTAATTTATAGTGTTGTACCTTTTACAGAAAGCTGGAGCATCAAATGGAATTCTAAAGCAGGATACAAGACCTATGAGCGTCGATTAGTGCAACATGAGACTTTTTGAACAACTATATTATCTGTCTGATTTCTCTTATTGATTGGAGCATGCGAGACTTTTGGTTACAAGGTTGTGTTAGCTGATATTGCTTAAACATAATGATAATGCATATTATGGATGAGTGATTTGTGTCTTTATGTGCACAAATGTTGAACTCTTTTAGCATTGATGCTATTAATTTTTGATGATGCTATCATGTATTGGCAATTTTTTGGTATCTAGCTTGCATAAAGATTGGAAGTGTATGATGTGGTTTTTGTTATTCGGGGAACCTTATGCTATTAATTTGCTTTGATCTTCAAAAATGGAAACACGACTAATATGAAATGTTTTCTTTGAAAGTGTCCTGACCTCCAAAAATTGGAACTTTGTAGGAAATTCTAGACATCCAAATAAAAAGAATATGTCCATAAATTGGAACATTTCTTAGCTGTTCCAGTAGGTGGTGCAAAAACTAATATGAAACGGTTTTTTTTGGAACACATTTATGGTGTTCCAAAACTGGAACACTTTTTACCCGTTCCAGTAAGAGGCAAAAAATTAATCTAGAATGCTTTGGTAGGCACGCTTTTTTAGTGTTCCAAATCAGGAACACATATAAACCGTTCCAATATACATCATTTGGAACACCTTACTGCCGTTCCAATATACATTATTTGGAACACCTTACTTCCGTTCCAATATACATTATTTGGAACACCTTTTTTCCGTTCCAATCAATTTGGCAGCCCGAAAATAGGCACTAAATTTAGGTGTTCCAGAAATTATTTGACACGAAATTCTGCCGTTCCAAAATGGACATTTTGGCATAGTGTCAATTTCTGAAGTGCATTGGAAAGCTAATAAAATAACAACTGAAACACACCAATGAAATGTATGCAAATACAACTTTACACAAATTCTTGAGAAATCTAGTGAACACTGCCGAAGACTTGGAGTTACATTGAGATAAGTTTGAAATTGATATTACATTGAGATAAGATAAGCCAAGACAACTAAAGTAAAAAGTATCCCCTCCACAATAATGGTCACCACAACACCTGTTACACATCCATAAACGAAAGATGTGTTCAACAATTCAGGCCGCCTTTCTACATTTGTATGCCCTACAATATCCCGTTCACTGATATCCTCTCTGACATCATGTCTCATCGCACCATGATTTGACGACTCTCCTACATGAACCGATGCTCCCAATCTTTGACGTTGACCCACGCCTGCGAACATGTCTCGACCCCCCCGATCTGGACGAATTGGATTGGATTGCCCGTTCCAACACTCCATAGCCTCTTCATACGTGTTGAAGCCGTGATACACCGCATTACGATATCCATAAACCTGTGCTTTGTATTCTTCCCATGTCAAATAAATGCCGCATTGCCTACCACTCTTCACAACGTAATAATTTTTTCCCATTTCAAACTACAAAATATCATCCAAAAATTATGATAAGCATCAAACATTGACTCAGGATCTGAAACATCAAACATTCAAAGGAAATTTGACAATGAACAATGAAAAGAATTCATTGGGAGGATCTGGAACATCAAACATTCAAAGGAAATTGACTCAGGATTTCAAACATCAAACCCTAAAAAATTAAATTAAGTAAATGCATATCAATTTCCTTTTCAACAAACCCTAAAAAATTAAAGAGGATCTGAAATTAACTAATTTTTTGAGGATCTCAAACATCAAACCCTAAAAAATTAAATTTAGTAAATGTATGTCAATTTCCTTTTCAACATCAAACCCTAAAATTGTTAAATGTCCTAAATTGTTACCATGGATTCGAAATTGTTACCATGGATTCGAAAATGTCCTAAATTGGCTCAAAAATGCTCTGGATCGGTTCGAGTTCTCGGGCTTGGAGAGGTCTAGGGTTTCGAAGAGGCGAGAGAGAGAGGTGAGAAGTGAAATCCACAAATTTAGGAGGATGAAGAGAAGAAATGGAAAGGAAGAAGTATGAGGAAGAAAATGGACCTGTTGGCCTTGGTTCTGGCGGTGGAGTCGGGGTTGAGGTGAGCTCCTGCTTGGTCACCAACGTGGGTGGCGATGAGGCGCAGCCTCTTCTCCTCAGCCTCTTCTCCTCTTAGGTTTTCTTTCCTTTCCTTCCTTTTTTCGTTTCTTCTCTGGAGAAGAGGCTGCGCGCTGTTGGCCGTCCCCTTTTTTTTCTTTCCTCTCCGTTTTTTCTTTTCAGCCGTTGGATTTAATCCAACGGCCCTGAGCGCGCGTCTGCAGGGAGAGGGACCTGAGGTCGACCTCAGGTCCATTTTGCCGAATTTATATTAGGCCTAAGAATCTAGAGACTTTAGTTATATATACTTTACTGCTAAAACAATACAAAGGAATTTCAAGACTAATTTATTAATTATAAAATTGGCTTTTAAAATTGTGTATCCAAATTTTATGTTTTAAGACTCATTTGAAAATCATTTAAAATTTCAGAAAAAAAATCATAGATCATTTGGAAAAATATTCTAAGGCTAAAATAGTCATTTATATTAAAAAATCCCCAATTTAATTAGAAATAAAATTCAGGGGCTTACACTGGGGGCCCAAAGCTACTGCGATGAGCAGCTAGATGGAGGGGGAGGCACTCCAAACCTCACTGAATGACAAAGCCCTGAAGGGGGCCTTCATCCGCTGCTGTTGTACTGCCTCAGTCGACTCCAGTTGCAGAGAAGCGCAACGAAGATCACAACTCCTTGGCCATGCGACCGATGAAGGCGCATCACAGTAAGAATGGCACAGCTACCCACACGCGTAAGACATAGACTGCGCAGGCTAGAACTTCTGTTTTTGATAGAATCGTTTATCCTTCAAGAGAACCTATGTTGGATTCTGAATGCTACGCACCTTCTTGGGGTAGTGTGAAAAAAATCCAAGGCAACACGTGCCTTGTGCGATCAACATGCTATGCTAACATCCATGTTGGATTCTAAATGCCATGCACCTTCCAGGGATGGCACGAAGAAATCCAAGGCAACACACGCCCTGCACGACCAAAGTGCTATGCCGACTACTCCGTTAGACTCTGAATACTATCTGTCACTCCCCGATTAGTAGAGTCATTTATTTACATATTTATCTCTTGAACCGATCGTCCTCGCTAGGGCGTGATGCCGTACAAGTCTGATATTACACTTGTATAAGGCAAATATGGTACATAATTGATTTTTTTCAAATCGGAATACATTGCAGCGGCAGAAGCAGACAAATTGAAGTTAACAAGGACATTCTTTCTGATCGATTGAGAACACATTATTTCTTACAGCAGCAAAATAAGAGAATAACTTGGAGTCGCACAGAAAATATATACACCGAATTCTCTTTATTGATAATTGAAGAAGAGTACAAAACTTATATTGAAATATAATGCTTACAACACTTCTATCTTTACATTGATAGCCAACTGAACAAAATGTTGTAAAGCTTATATTTGAAACTCAATACATTGAATTACAACTCGATACCGACTTGGCTTACAACTCACTGTTCCGACTGATATCCGATGCTCCATACATTATGCCCTTTATAAACAGAAGACGTCATCTTGTGCAAGGAGAGCTTCTGCATGCCCAACAAATCTTCGATGTCACGGGACCGATCCATCCAATCTTCGTGTACAGAATATCTCAAGCACGAGCACCTGCCCACGAAAAATATGGGTCAGCACATTATCTATGTACTGGCGAGCAGAATCCAACCCACTCGCCTAAACCAACATTTAAGTAACCATTTAAGCAAGCATTTATTAGAATGATCTTTCTATTTGGGATCTAGCATCAGTTTACAGTTCATGAGCAATATCCATTGTGAAGCATGTAAACATATTCTTAGCAAAATTCATGTGGACGTATCATTATAGCATTCTTGGTGTTATCATGCAAAGACATCATTGAGGCATCGTTAACATTAACATCTTAAACATGTTATGACAATTCTTACTTCAAGCATCACTTAGCATATATGTTATGTTTGAGCAATATTTATAGCAAGGCATCTTTCTAGCATACTGAATTTAACATGCTAAGCATGTTCTCATGTTGAAAGACTACACACAACATCATTTACTTGGCACGTTAAGCACGCAAGCTAAACCAACACATTTATTGAGTATATCACATTTAAGTGATTTCTTACCGATGGCCAACTCTCTCGTACCTGTATCAAATACAGGTTAACTGTTACACTTACTCTGCCTGCACAAAACATTCATTAGAGTGCATCCTTACAACATGATCATCGGTGTTTGTGCACCATTTTCAGACGTTGCCATATAGGACTTTGAAAGGTAATCGGTGCGCCATTCTACCAGGTTGTGAGCCCGACTGGAATGTCCCGATACCACGTACCCTTAATGTACTTTTACACTTCTCCCATGGTCGGATCGATCCTCCTAACGTCCCAGGGTACCGTCCAAGGAAGCAATCACCCCCTTGTATACAAGTTGTCCCTGACCATGCGAATGCGTGTCCGACTCGATCGTGATCATAAAACACATGGTGAAATATTGAAATAAGTAAAGGCAACAGTGCATCATTCAACTCATCCATGTCGTTTTCAACGACTCATCATTTCTAATATTTCTGTCATTTCACCTAGTGATCTCGACGATCCCAAGCCTCATTATTTTTCGTTCATTGCTACATTGCAACATTTCTCATTACGTTCCTTCTAAGGAGGAACAAACAACATTCATTCATTTCAAAGGGACCTATAGCATTTCCTTCATTTTATAGGAACAATAGCATATTTAATTCCTTTTTCAAGTATCATTCATGCAATATCTTATTATTCAAGTGATTCATTCATTTCATCAATATTAAGCATAAGGGACGTTATCAATTTATTCTCAGGCATCAAGTTACATTAGCAGTTTGAGTGTTATTCGTTCAGCAGTTCAATATTCATGTCTTATTCATTCCAATGATTTCCAGCATATGCATCTCTATCGATTTAGCAACTAAAGCATCACATCACAATTATTCAACATTCAAGGTAAGAGACATTAGGGACATATTCATTGCGTCACGTTATTCTATTTATTAAGCATGCAGGAATAAGGAGGGAGGATGAAAGTTCTACTTGCCTTGCATAACGGTCTTCCTGCTCCGATGATACTTATCTTCCAATGTACATTGCTCCCCTGACAAGCCACGTTCCAATACTTAATCCGTCTAGCCAGCTAAGAAAGACTGTATCAGTCTCAACTCACTTGATCTCCAACACAAGTCATGATCCAACATTCTGATCCCATCCAACAAGCCAACCAAATGCCTCGCACGGAGCGGGATATTACACTACACACCTTCCAGGAGTAGTAGAAAGAAGTCCAAGGCAGCACGCATGCTGCACGATCAACATGTTGTACCAACAACTGACTAAAGGCCTGTGTTGACAGTCACGCACGCAGCTAATAGAAATCTGTACAAAACTGGTTCGAGTGTTATGATGCCTCGACCAGTAAAATCTTGCTATCACTTGAGTGCTCATGCGCATGATTCAAGCCAGGGAGTACATACTGTGGGAACATGCTCATGCAAGCAGTATTACTGTAGGCATGAAGTGAGTCTGTCTCACGAGCAAGCTTCTAATCAGGACTTAAGTGTATCTTATATGCAGGAACTAAGATGAGGGAAGCTACCTATATGTCCGTATTTATGCACGCAGCTTCCCTGTACGCACAAAAGGAGTACAGAAGTGGAGACCTTTGATATGCATAAAGTAATTTCTTACAAACGCAAGGCAAGGAAAGAATCTGTTGCGGATGGTATTTCCGACCCAAGGTACACCTGCGCCAAAACAACCATCAACTGTTGTCGCTGTTCAGCAGCAGCATTACCACCGAAGAGACAATCAGTCTTCCAACGAATGAGACCGACGACATCTGTCCATCGAAGGCTCAGCGAAGGGTCATCGAGTGAAGATGAAGATGAACTCATCGTTGCATCTTGTAATGCAGCACGGGGTTCTCCCTCTCTCAAGAAGCTTTCCAAGAACCCTCTCGCCTCAGCCAAAAATCTAAGGGTCGACTGGAAGGCAACAGGCCGACAGTACCCAGCACGGGTGTGTTTCAACACACCCGCACTTAGACCAAGTTGATGTCACAAGCTGGGGGCAGCCAACCCCCTGCCGTTCATGACAATCCTCCTTCCAACCCGAGGAAGAATTGTATAGAACGGACACAGATGCCTCTGTGGGCCCAAGCAACCAACAAACTAGGGGTAGCAACTATATCGAGTCAAAGGATGACCGCAGCCTACCTGTTTACCTTCAGGACGACAAGACTCAGGTGTCTGAACTAGAAAGTGAAAGATCTATAGTCCCCTTTATCTTTCCACATCTAATGTACGTTATTATGGCCGAAAGTGATGGCGCGGGAGGCAACAAAGGCTCTAACCATCAAAAGCGTATAGAGGCCTTGGAGACGGGCCTGAACATGTTAAACGAGACCATGCAGGCCTTGACTTCTGTGGTCCTGGAGATCAAACACAAATTGACATCTAGCGCTTCTACTCCAGTAAATCAAGACCCGGGAACGAATACAGAGTCCAATGCACCTTCTCATGCACCAACTCCAGTCATGGACCAAGTACTACCGTATTTGTCTACTCCGTCAACGACTGGACCCACAATATCAAACGACATGTAGCAGGCTCTCAAGGAGTTGTACGCTCGTATTGACGCTCGAGAGAAGAAAGAATTACTCCAGAAGATGGGGATCTGGCAACCATATTCCTCTGAATTGGATAATGTGACATATCCTCCCAAATACAAGCCACAGATTTTAGTACCATTCGATGCAAAGGAGTCTTCTCGTCGATACTTAAGGTATTTTGCCTCGATAATAGGAATTCTATTGAAAGATGATGCTATGCTTACAAATATATTCGTAGAGGCGTTATAAGGGGTAGCCTACAAATGATTTTGCAGCTTCCCCGACAATTGTATCTCATCGTTCGACGATTTGAAGCGTCTCTTCCTTGCTCGGTTCTACGAAAGAGGAATGAACATGATGATGTCCACTGTCATGGACATCGCCCAGAAGGAGAAGGAACCGGTACGCGCTTACATTGAGCGTTTCCGCCACGCAGCTCTGAGGCTACTACCTGGTATACCCGAGCCTATGCTCATGGATTCGTGTCGCAAGTACATGCTTCCTGCAATCAAATTATGGCACAGTGCTCCATGCATAGAATAGACGCATTTCTTTACCGAGGGCATATGTAGCTAAAAGAAAAGCTCGGGACGCACAATTGCTGGGACTGAGTTTTTCCTCGCTGGAAGACAAAAGAAAATGCTCATATAGCAATAACCCTGTCCACAAGGACGGAAAGGGGAAGCAAGCCCTGACCGTCAACATCTCTAAAGGTTCAGCATCAATGAACCCCAAGCCGGTAGAAGCTGTAAAACCCCTAAATTTCTACTACAATTTTTTAATAAATAATTTAGTATTGGTTTTGTAATTTGGATTTGTACGTCGCATACAAGTTGCCATTTGTCGTATTGTACGTCGCGTACGGGTTTACGTTGCGTATTTTCTCGACGAGTGCAAATATGTGCGAGGTACATATTTTTAGAAAAACATTTTTATTTTATTATAAAGGAAGAATAGTATTTCCAATATATATATATATATATATATATATATATATATATATATATATATATATATATATATATATATATATATATATATATATATGAGAAATACATAACTTGTTTAAGGTTATGAGCATAGAGAATTTCAAAACATCATTTATTTTACCTTGTAAAATGCTATTTTATTTTTAGTACAAATATAAGTAGTAATTTAGAAAACTATTGTTTACGTAAATATATTATTTTTGTGTGCAAGTGACATGAAATTTATTTCATGTCCACTTTGATTTTATGAAAACGAATTATAATTATTTTATTAAATAATATTTCAAACATTTATCATGATTTTTGAAATTAATTATTATTATATTTTAATATTTATGAAAAAGATATTTTGCATCTTGTTTTATTTGATATTTGATTAATTATGATAATTTAAATTTGGAAAGGAATTTATTTTAAATATACTTTAAATTAAAGAAAGTTTTATCTAGATTTGATTCGGAGTTGATTGAATTAATTTTATATAGATTTGAATTAAGAGATGGAATTATCCATCGGGGGTTAAATAATTCTAACCCTTATCCATCCAGGAGCACACCTCCTATATAAGGAGATGCTCCTTTTTCCATCAAACTCCACAACCAAATTTTTTCCATCTGCAATAACATCGTGCATCGTGTCCGTGCCCTGCCATCTACTATATTTCTATTTGAACAAATACACTGGTTCTCTATGCCCGACAAATCCGGACATACGTCTCTACCGTGTCGGACACTCCCGACACGAGCCATCATCCCGACCACACAGCAAACTATGTTCCCCCATCGTCCCCGACTGCCAGCATCACCAACCCCGCTACCACCATTACCTCTCCCACCGCCACTATCCTGAAAGCCATAAACGAAGGAAACCACTCACCTGTCCGCGACTCCGGCGACCAACCGGACCCCGACTCCGCCTTTCGCGCGTGCACCATCCACCATGACCGGTGAGTGCCAGCACCGCGCGTCCACCAGTGCCAGCTGCCCACACGGACAACTCTACCTCAATCTCCATCTGGAGAGCGCCCTCCAGCGTCACCTGTTCCCGCCGAGCCAGCCGAGGACCCCCGCCGTGGTCTTCCCCCGGTACGACACCGCCAGAGCCCCAAACAGCATGGCACCTCCGCCGCTAGCGAGCCAGCCCGCGACTGGAGTGCGCACCTTCGTCGAGCCCGCGCTTCGGAGGTCCACCAGTAAGCCCTCACCCCTCTGATCCCGACTTCTCCTCTCTCCTTCCCCTTCCTTTCTTAGCCTCCTCTCTTTTAATTGCTTTTACTTCTTTTTCTCTCTCCTAATTATGAAGAGGGGATGTAATGATTTTGGGAGCAGCCATGTGCTGTGATGACTTGGTGGTTACTAAATTTTATGGTTGTTTTACCTTATTCTTTTATGATATTATTAGTATATAAATTATTATAAGTTTTGGTAATAGAATTATTATTATTATTTGTATTATTTTTTTATTAAATAAATAGATAATTAATATTTTCAAAAAAATTTATTATTCTGACAACTCAGTAGCCTTACAATAATTCCTAGTTAGGTATCTATTAGTATTATCATAGCAGTTTTAATTATTTATTATTATCATTATTAGTATTTATTAATAAATATATTTGTTTGTGTGAATATAGTATTATTACTGATTTAAGGAATTAATTACATATATACATTAGTTTCTAAAAAAAATTATTTTTACTGGGGCTTGGCCTACAAGTTCAAAAGTTAGTATTAAACCCTAAATTATATGATTATAGATTTCTATGATATTTTAGAAAAGTTATTATTTGTATAGTTATCTAATATTTTGACTATTAAAATATATGTAATTGCCTAAAAATCGTATTTGACAAACTCGTAGTTTTGCTTAATTAAAAATAAAAATAATTTTTGAGTCGTAAAAAGTATTTTTCTAAAACTTATTTATACTAATAAAAATTCAATTTCCAAAATTATAGATATTTTCTAAGAAAATATTATATATATTTCTACGAATTCCCATGAATATCACCATTGATCACGACTAATCATCCTTCGCAATTTTTTTCGTAAATTTCGGACCCTTGTACATCGACCTTGGCTAATGGACAAAACAAAACTCGTCGGATCATCGCACCACGCCAGATGACCCACCAGGCAAGATACCTTGCCATAATTTACTGTCTATAATTAGTCTGCATTTTATTTATTGTTATTATTTCTAGTTCTTCTAGCTGTACCATTTTATAGCGCTTGATTTACGGCCTGCTCAGTGATATTAGCTTACTTTACTTATTATCCTTTGATTGCATATGGACCTGGAGTTAAGGGACTACCATCTGTAGTGTAATACATAAATATTGTCACAATTATACCACGAGTATGTATGAGATGAGTAGCATGTAGAGGTCCTTATGTGTTGGCTGATCACCCATGCGCATGCGTTAGGTCTAACTGCTAATAGAGGCATGTTAGGAGACTTATGTAGCTCCCCTTCCCGGAAAATATTTTTTTGAAATATTTATTTATTCATTTATTTGATTTAATGGTGATTTTTTTAAATTTATTTTTATAAATAATTATTTAGTTAATTATTAAGGTAGATAGTTTTAGCCATGGTTAGGAATTGGAGTACAAGATGGATATGAATCATGGCACGGATAGTGCAGTGGTGTGCCTTGACTAGTGTACTAGCCATGGTAGGGAAGACCGAGCCATAGTGACGTCCTAACTAGGAAAACTAGGCCAAGTTGCGACTTGACACCCATTAAATGATTTAATTAGTTTTTCTACAATTATGACTTTTTAGGAGACTCGGTGAGACCGAACTAGCCCGGACTGGGCCAAAATAGAGCCTACGCCCATGTAGTCATGTAGGTGTGCATTATTAGTGTTTTGTATTTTAGCTTAGTGGGATATTAAGTATTTTGCGATACATCTGTTACATATGTATGTGATATTGATATTAAATTGTTAAGTATTTTATAATAGGATAAATATTCTTTTGTGATGTATTTCTAAATTTCTAGAATTTTATACTATATATATATGTGTATGTATATATATAAATTTTTTTTTTATATATAATATATATTTATATATATATATATATATATATATATATATAAATATATTTATATAAAAAAAATATATATTATATAAAAAAATATATATATAAATATATATTATATATAATATATATATATATATATATATATATATATATATATATATATATATATATATATATATATATATAAATATATATTATATGAGTGTATGTGTATGTAAATATAAATATACATATATATGAGGGTACGTATAAATAGATATGTATATGAAAAAGGGTATATATATATATATATATATATATATATATATATACATATATATATATATATATATATATATATATATATATATAGGAAAAAAAAAAAAAATATATATATATATATGTATAGGAAAAAGAAAAAGGAAAAGCAATACATATCAATCCCAAGCACAGTCGGCCAGGCCCAGCCCGACACATAATCCCCAGCCCAAAAGCCCATAGGCCCAGCCCCTTATTCCCTCTCGGCCTAAGAACCCAGCCCAGGCTCAACAACCCGAGCGCGTAACAGGACCCCCCCCATTCTGATTAATAGTAGAGGAAGTATTAAA
>JANAVB010031898.1:0-43049 GCA_029216955.1 Iris pallida
CTTCACCGTTAACTGGAAACACAACTTGCGAGTAAGTCCGGATGTATTTTTCTTTCAAGTAGTAGTGAGAATATAATCCATGTACTTATACTCTCCAGGGAATCACAAATTCTTGGGGGTGAAGGAGTTTAGGGTTTGGGGCTTCAAAGACTCTCCAGGTTGAAGAAATTACTTACATCCAAACAAAAATGAATTTTTTTGAAAAAGAACCCAAAATAGTCCTATGCCACGTCATACTAACGGCTGACATGGCACATAACATGCCATGTCAGCAAAAACCGTTAGCAGAACAAACACCAATTTAACAGAGTGACTAGTTTTTGGACGGCCAAACATTCAGTGACTAAATTTTAGGAAAATGTCTTTGAGTGACTAAAACTTTGGTCGGGCAAACATTCAGTGACCAAAGTATAGTTTTCCCATAATATTGAGGGGTTTACAGTTATTCTTTTATATATATTATATATATATATATATATATAATATATATATATATATCTATATATATATATATATTGGGTTTGTAGCCTTTTGTTTGATTTTTAGTCCCACATCGGCTAGAAAGGAATGTGTATCTCTACATATATGAGTCTATTCTCTTTATGGAGATGCACATGTAGTGCACATGGGTGTGTGCCATGTGGGATTAATTATAATGGTATAAAGGCTTAATCAACAATTAAGAAGCTGTAAGCTTTTTGCTCTTGGAAATTTATTTCCATGGAGCTAAGCTCCGTAGGAGCTTAGCGACTCGGATTCGGACTCGGGCTCGGGCTCATGAGGCGTAATGTGGCGTTTTGTTGGCGCACTTTGTACTTAGCACGTCAGCATCGTCGCGAGGCGCATAGTGAGCTTAAGTTGCGCTCGTTGCGCGAGCCACGTTGCGCGGCCCAGTTACGCAGCCCAGTACGCAGCCCAGTACGCCCAGTACGCGCAGCGTGCGTAGAGTGCGCAGTGTGCGTAGAGTGCGTAGTGTGCGTAGGGTGCGTAAAAGAGGTGTGTGTATGGCTGGCTGCATATTAGAGCGGGAACGGTTGCAGCAGTTGCGGCACGTTCAGGAGTGGTTCTGCCACTACCCTGAAGTTCAGGCAACTGCTTGGCAACGCCCCGTGGGCTATATATGCAGGTTCTCCTCTCAGAGGGAAGGAGTAATCAGAATTCCAGGGAGAAAAACTCTAAGTGTTCTTAACACAACGAATAGTGAGCGTGTTCTTTAACACAAACACTAGTACTTTTTAGTACGTGTGGGTTCTGTTACTTCAAACAGAGAGAGAAGAGTAGAGCCATTGCCAGAGGAGTTCGCCGTATTCCGAGGAGTCAGAAGAGCAGGAGTGTTCCAAGGTTTTTCGTCAACCTTGCTGGTTCCTGGAAGCTGTTCGCAGAGGGGCAAATAAAGCTTTGAGCAACGGTGATAATTCACCCCAGCATTTTCATCTCTCACCTGTCATCCTTCTGTTGCCTTTAGCAGTTATGTCAGTATCTTTTAGAAGGCACTACTGCCAGTTTGCTACGATCACGAAAATCTCTTTAGATTATTCGTGTATTACGATATCTTTTTAGATCTCGTAATTTGCAGAATCCTTCTGGATCTCTGTTGCAAAACCTTCTTTAAGGAATTGCATTTGAAACGTTGTCTTTACAACTGTTTCAGTTTCTGTATTTTCCATCGAAAAGCGTGTCCCGGCGTTCCCGGCAATATCAATCTCAAAGCTTTATTGCTACGATGGAAAACATTAATGCTTCACTCTTAAACACTGACTTCTGTAAGTTAGAGAAGTTTGATGGAGAGCATTATCAAGTCTGGAAGAGGAAGGTTTATCTCACTCTTCAACTCAGAGACGTGGATCACGTGCTTCTTGAAGAGGAACCTACCGTTCCAGATACTGGGTCTGCTGCCGCAATCTCTGCGGCTACTAAACTTCAGGCCAAGTAGAGAAGGGAGAATAGCATTTGCAGGTTGCTTATCCTGAATGCTATGGAGGATTCCCTAGCAGAATCCTATTCTAAGAAGAATATCGCTAGAGACATATGGGAGTCTCTAAAAAAACTCTATGAAGAAGACAAGAACCGCAGTAAAATATTTGTGGTTGAAAAATATCACAAGTGGTTCTTTGAGGACGAAAAGTCTATGCTGCCGCAGGTAAAGGAGTTCCTGAAACTGCGACGAGGCGATGCCCCTCCCCGACAAGTTTGTTGTTGGAGGGATTGTCTCAAGCTCCCCACTGGGTGGAGCAAGTTCTATGCAAACATGCATAGAAAGAAGTTGGAGATCACCCTTGAAGATCTCCTACAGGAAATCTATGTTGAGGACCAGATGCGGACTCAACTGAAGGTGGACACACTGTCCAAGCAATTGGCTAACGCCAATCTGGTTCAGACCAAGGAACCAAAGGGAAAGCAGGCAGCTTTCCACAGCAAGAAGAAGAACCATGATAATCAAAAGTCAAGGGAACTTCTATCAAGAAAAAGAAGCCAAAGTCAGAAATGCCTTGCTTCAAGTGTGGCAAGAAGGGCCACTTTAAGAATGAGTGTAAAGCAAAGACCAAACAATTAGAGCAAGGAGAGCCTAGTAAGGTATCTATGATCACTGACGTAATTGCTATGATTGCACAGGTTGATGCAGTAAGGACTGACTCTGACTGGTGGGTAGACACTGGAGCCTCCTGCCATGTCTGCTCCAGTAAGGAGTGGTTCCCACCTATACACCTACTTCTGAAGTGGTTATGATGGTGAACCAGGCACAAGCTGAAGTGCTCGGGATCGGGACGGTGTTGTTGAAGCTGACTTGGGGAAGTCTCTGACGTTTCAAGGCGTGAAGCACGTACCTGCTATCGCCAAGAACCTGGTCTCGGGAGGCCTACTCTGCAATGCAGGCCTCAGGATGGACATCAATGCTGACCAGATGGTGATGTCTATCAAGGGAACATATTTCGGGAAAGCTTTTTATACCGAAGGAATGTTCAAGATTCAGCTTGTAAATCAGTCCAATGTAATTAATGTAATTAATGAAGTCACTCATTCTGCTTATACTCTTGAGTTGTGGCATAATAGGCTAGGACATGTTCATTGTAAACGAATAAACAGAATGTCTAGTCTAGGACTTATCTCCAAATGTGGGGGTAAGGTAGAGAAATGTGAAGTTTGTGCTCAAACGAAGATCACAAGGAAACCCTTTCCTTGGGTTAATCGAAGTACAGATCTTCTGGAGTTGGTTCACTCCGATATCTGTGACTTCAAACAGTTCTCTACAAAGGCCGGGATGAAGTATTTCATAACCTTCATCGATGACTTCTCAAGGTATGCGTTCGTCTACTTGCTGAAGGCTAAAGACGAAGCATTCGAGAAGTTCAAGGAGTTCAGAGCCGAAGCTGAGCGGCAGACTGGACAACAACTCAAAAGGATAAGAAGTGATCGAGGTGGGGAGTACAGGTCTCATGAATTCGCATCGTTCTGTAAGGAACATGGAATTGTCAATGAGACTACGGCTCCGTACTCTCCTCAATCAAACGGAGTAGCTGAGAGGAAGAACAGGACGTTGACAGAAATGATAAATTCAATGTTGTTGACTGCTGGCCTTCCTAAGTGCTACTGGGGAGAAGCTGCATTGACGGCCACTTTTATTCTAAATAGAGTGCCTCATGCAACTTCAGACGTTACTCCTCATGAACTCTGGCTCAAGGTCAGACCTAACTTGAATGTCAATCGAGTGTGGGGGTGTTTGGCATATGTCAAGCTTCCAGATCTAAAGATTCAGAAGCTTGGGACAAGGACTACAAAGACGATCTTCTTGGGGTATGCCGAGAAGAGTGATGCTCGGAGATTTCTTGATATTGAGTCAAATCATATCATTGAATCTCGCGATGCAGAATATTTTGAAGACAAGTTTGCAAGGCACAAGAATATTGTTCTTCCGGATGTTCCGGAGAATAATGAGAGTGCACAAGAAACTGAAGTTTTCAATGAAGATGTGGTCCAAGAAGATGTTGTTGTTGAAACAACGGTTGAGCCAGAACAAGCTGAGCCGTCAGCTAAGCGTGTGAGGAGGCCGAAGGACTTCGGAAGTGACTTTGTCACCTATCATGTGGAAGCAGATCCGCTTACCTATGATGAGGCGATGAAGACCAGAGACGCGGTTTTCTGGAAGGAGGCGATTGACAATGAGATTGATTCCATCACCTCAAATAACACTTGGGTGTTGGTTGATCTTCCTGAAGGAGCGAAACCCATCGGATGCAAATGGATCTTCAAGAAGAAGATGAAAGCAGACGGAACTATGACAAGTTCAAGGCTAGGTTGGTAGCCAAGGGGTTTTCTCAGAAGCAGGGGATTGACTATTTTGACACGTATGCTCCAGTAGCCCGGATGACCACCATCAGAATGTTGATTGCTCTCGCAGCAATACATAAGATGGTGATACATCAGATGGATGTGAATACGGCTTTCCTAAATGGCGAGCTGACCGAAGAGATTTACATGCAACAGCCAGAGGGATTTGTCATTAGGGGTCTTGAAGACAAAGTCTGCAAGTTGGTGAAATCTTTGTACGGTCTTAAACAGGCTCCCAAGATGTGGCATGAGAAATTTGACAAAGTTATAAGGTCAAATGGCTACATGGTCAGCGATACAGACAAGTGTGTTTACACAAAGTTCGCTGATGGAAGAGGTGTTATCGTTTGTCTGTACGTGGACGACATGCTTATCCTGGGTACAGATATTAGTTGTGTCACGGAGACAAAGAAATTCATCTCAAGCAAGTTCAGTATGAAGGACTTGGGGGAAGCTGATGTGATCTTAGGGATCAAGATCATCCGGACAGACACTGGACTAGCGCTGTCATAGTCTCATTATATTGAGAAAATGATCACTCGTTATGGGTATCGGGATCTTCCAGGGATCGATACGCCGTACAGGTGTGATCTGAAGCTGAAGCCTAATTCAGGGGAAAGCATCAGGCAGCTGGAGTATGCAAGCGTAATGGAAAGTTTGATGTATGCTACTACTGCCACAAGGCCTGACATAGCTTTCGCCGTAGGAATGCTGTGTCGTTTCACGAGCAACCCAGGTGCTGAACACTGGAAAGCTGTGAAACGGGTTATGAGATATCTCAAGAAGACTCAGACATATGCACTGTACTACAGCGGAGATCCGTCGGTAGTGGAAGGCTTCAGTGATGCCAGTTGGTGCTCAGAGGTGGAGAGCGAGAGGTCCACAGGTGGATACATTTTCACAATGGGTGGAGCTGCTATATCGTGGAAGTCGAAGAAGCAGACTATGCTCTCGCGGTCATCCATGGAATCTGAGTTCTTTGCACTAGATACCGCAGCCGAGGAAGCAGAATGGCTTCGGGAGCTCATGTATGATCTTCTATTGGTTGGTGCGCAAATACCGGCAATACCGATATACTGCGACAACCAGGCGACTGCGACGGTGGCATCAAATGACCTCTTCAACGGAAAGAAGAGGACTGTGCGGTTGAAGCACAGGGCAGTACACGATCTTATCAAGAGATGTGTTATTGCAGTGATTGATGTTCGGAGTCAGGAGAACCTGGCGGATCCGTTCACCAAGGGCCTCAAGCGCCAGCTGGTCAATGACACAGCTTGTAAAATGGGCTTGAAGGCATTCTGATATTGTATTATTGTATTCCTACCATAAAGTTTTATGCTATTAGTTCAAAGATTTATCTACTAGGCATCTAGCTTTTGGTTCAAGGGAGGACCAATAATCGGAAGAATATCAGGAACGGTGGGTACATGTTCTATTGGGCATGGAGAGGTTACGGACCTATAACCACTGTTGTCTACTATTATTTTCTGCGGAAAACGGTTCCTGTGGGAAGGTTGGCTTAATTGCCTTAATGAGTTCTCAGGCAGAGTGAATGCCTGGTGTGCTTTACAGGAGGCACGGTAGAGCAGCACTACAAGGAGTGAAACTCCATGCTACAGTGGGGTGACTCCACAATGAGGTTCCTATATGTGGGGTGCTGCCCAGGAATAGGATAAAGCCTCGGCTTTGCAGGCCAAGTCACAGCGGCGTAGCACCGCAAATAGGCAGTTAGCCTATTGCTGTATGTTAAATATAAAGAGGGGTGTAGTCAGCACTACAAAGAGGAGGAGTTCCTCATGTTACAGTGGCACGACACCACCATGAGGTACCCTGTTAGGGATAAAGCCTCGGCCTTGCAAGCCATGTCGTTGCGGCGTAACACCGCAAAGGAGCCTAAGGCTTCATGCTGGGTAGTTTGGCACTACAAAGAGGCGGTTGCCTCATGCTACTGTAGTATGACACGACGATGAGGTTCCCGGTACGGGGTAAGGCCTCGGCTTTAAGCCATGTCATAGCGGCGTAGCACCGCAAGGGAAGCGCAAAGCGCTTCATGCCATGTCTCTTTATAATGAACTCACCTATAGTGTATGACAGAGATATCAGGCCGTCTCTTGAGGGTAAACTTGTAGACACCCAAAATTATACACTGAAACCAGGCTGGCACAGGGCCTTTAATGTGTAGCCAGAAGCACATATAACTACATTATGTGAGTGGAAAGAATTTCAGCTATGATGCAGAATTAAGGCTTAGTCCATTCTTGTATTATAGTTTGATTTTTGACCCATGCGGGAAGATTCAAGTCGTAAGCGACATCTCTCCTAATGCATGATGGACAGTTACTGTGGGGAACACTCGTACTCATATATATAGAGATATGTGGGGGATTGTTGGGTTTGTAGCCTTTTGTTTTGGTTTTTAGTCCCACATCGGCTAGAAAGGAATGTGTATCTCTACATATATGAGTCTATTCTCTTTATGGAGATGCACATGTAGTGCACATGGGTGTGTGCCATGTGGGATTAATTATTAATGGTATAAAGGCTTAATCAACAATTAAGAAGCTGTAAGCTTTTTGCTCTTGGAAATTTATTTCCATGGAGCTAAGCTCCGTAGGAGCTTAGCGACTCGGACTCGGACTCGGGCTAGGACTCGGGCTCAAGGGCTCATGAGGCGTAATGTGACATTTTGTTGGCGCATTTTGCACTTAGCACGTCAGCATCGTCGCTAGGCGCATAGTGCGCTTAAGTTGCGCTCGTTGCGCGAGCCACTTGTGCGACCACGTTGCGCGGCCCGTTACGTGAGCCCAGTTACGCTGGTCCAGTTACGCAGCCCAGTACGCCTAGTACGCGCAGTGTGCGCAGCGTACGCAGCGTGCGTAGAGTGTGTAATGCCCCGCTCCGTACGGTGCATTATGCTGAGTCGTTGACTCGAAGAGTTGCGTTGACCCGATTAAGTATCGATGCGAATCGATACGAGAGTTACGTTGTCCCGAGCAACGCATCGAACTAAGTCGATGCAAAGAGTTGCCTTGTCCCGAAAGAATGCATCGAGTGAATCGATGCGAAGCGCCGCGTTGCCCCGAAGGATGAGTGCGTTGAATCGGCTCGAAGATTCTAAGAAATCGAATCGACCAAGGCGCAAGTCCGAATCGATGCAAGTATTGATTTTAGTTGGTTTCGTGTGCAGGTTATACTTTGACACGAAAATATTAGAGGTCGATCTTCGGCAATATTTAGTAAGGGGTCCGCGGAACCAAATCGACGCCTTGCGACGGACGGAAGCGTTGGCACGCTAAGGCAAATCGGACGTACAAACTCAATAAGCACGAAGTGCTCGAATGGCTAAGTCAGGAGAGTGGCCGTGCAACAAAGTTATGAAATCGAGCGCATCGGCTCGGTGAAACGAGAAAGGCGTATCGACTCAAGGTGGGAGGATTGACTTCTTTTTACTCCTTCATTCGATAAGTCAAATATATCATTGTATGCTAAAAGTTAACCTATCGACGCCACGGGTGTGGTCCGATCGGAAGTAAATCATAACGTGTGTCGAACACTAAGTTAGTACAATTGAAATGAAACGTGCATCAAATGCACAAATCGCTACGGAACATTGGATATCGCTAAGGCGAGCGCCTCGGTGCGCAAGCCGCAATAACATGGGATAACTCTACTCGGCGAGTGCCTTAGTGCACGAACCATACCGTGCCTTCGTGCACGAGTTAGAACGGCTAGAACATTGAAAGAAATAGGCGAGCGCCCTAGCGCGCAAGCCACGACATTGAATGCTAAGTCATAGAACATCGGTATACGATCGAAACGTGCCTATGTGCACGGGATAATAAAAGATGGCTTCGTTGTGAAAGAATACAGTTGTGGCATGAATGTGGCAGAACTGTCGGATATGACATAATGCCTCGAAAGGTGTTCGAGACCTTCGGGTCGTTCGGGTTGACGAGCATTGAGTTGAGGCATGATGCCATTGAAACATTGAAACGAAGAATGAAACGTAAGAACATAGAATTGATAACGGAGAAATGCGAGATGATAATGCGGCATGGTGTCCTTCGAAATGTTTGCAGCCTTCGGACGTTCGTTGAGAACATTGGGGCGTTGTGCCAATTGAAATAGAGATAAGCGAACTTGCTTGGTTGTATAAAATATAAGATTCGTTGCATGGTCAAATGGACTTAAAGACTATTGCCCGTGCACGGGTGTTTCTTCCCTCGAACGTGATCACCAGGGCGCTGGGACCGTTCGACCTAGGAGGGACTGCGATAATCGGTATTGTTGGTGCACTTCGACTAGACGGGTAGCGACTGTCTAGTGAATGTGATAAGCCACTTACACGAGTACTTCGGGGGTCCTCTGATTGTGGTTAGCAACCACAACTGAGTGATTGTCGTCTTACATATTCGATTCGATAAATATAAGTCCATTCTAGCCCGAAAAGCTAGTGACCTTCATATAGATAAGGGCGATGGGTTTGGAAGTGCAAGGTATGCGTATATCCTGCATGGACGGATTCTGAATAGAGAGCACTTATAACATGACAGGGAAAATGGATAGGCGTATTCACCTTGCGTCGGTTGCAAGGCCGGGTGCGTCGATACTGTAAGTTACGCCACGAATCAAACACGAGATTGCTTGTCTGTTTACTTATGCAAATTGAATAACATGCTTGCCATGCTTTACGCTTTCGAATATGCCATGAAATCGACCCTAAGGAGAACATAGCAAGATCATAAGCTAAGTTGCATGATTCAACATAAATATTAAAAATGTCGGTTTGGAAAGATGATCTTTGCTTCAGTACATGCGAGGACGAACGTACTGATCCCCTACCAGCTTCATGCAGGGTGCAGGGAATGGAGTGCTCGCGGCGAAGCGTTGCTTGAACGTGTTAAGGCTTGGAATGCCGAAGCGCATTGAAGCATGCTATCGCATTGACGCTCGGACTACGCAGCTGGATTGATGCGGCCGAGATATAGAAGGCATGATGTATGGAACGGTGAAATCCTTTGTGGGCAAGAGAGAACCTGAGTGTTGTAGCCAATCTGGCATGTATTGTTAGGCTATCGGAAGCCATTGAAATCTCAGTTTCGAATATCAATAAAGAGAATTGTTCGTATACTCTATTTCCTTTCGTTGTTATTATCGAATCAAAAGATAACCATTTGAGAACTTGTCATCTTGCCTTGCACGAGCGCAACTCCAGGCTCGTGCGGCATCACGCCCCCTGCGAGGACGATGATTCGGGTGATTCCGGGTCGGGGCGTGACAAATTGGTATCAGAGCTCTAGGCTCAATTTCCTCTGGACGCTTGCTTCATTTCAGTTCTAAAAGTTGCCCACCACCAATCGAAATCACTCTTGACTCTACTCGATGCCGCACTGGATGTTCCATACAATAAGTCTAATACAAATCATGTAATTTTGTCGCGTATTGTTTGGAAATTATATGATGTTAGTTGGAAAAGTCGGAAAAGGTTTGTTGCTGCAAGTGCAACAAGTTGCGAGATATGAATTCGATAATTTGTTGCCGTAGATGCAACACGTCGTGAATTGTGGTTTGAGATATTCGTTGTTTGCAACGAACGATACGAGAAATGTTGGTTGCATCGATACAATGATGGTCGTGGAATGTTGCTGCAGCAATTGCCACACGTTGATTGTAAACGATGCGTTGAAAAGAAATGAAAGTTGATATGGAATGTGTCGAACGGATTCACATATCGATTTCGAATGTGCGTTTGCGATGAAAAGCGATAAGTCAATATCGAATGTGTTGAAACAGATTTGAGCATTGACTTTGAATGTCGGAAAGGAAATATTGCACGATGTGCAATGCGTATCGAGAATAAATCGATGCACGAGGTGCGGTAAATATCGAAAATAAATCGTTGCACGATGTGCAATGCGTATTGAAAGTAAAAATTATTGCACGTAGTGCAATGCGTATCGAAATAATCGATGCACGAAGTACAACGGATATCGAAAATGAATTTTGCACAAGTTGCAACGGAAGAAAATAAAAAGTTATAAATCGAGAAATGAAATCAGTTCGGTTGTGCGCCGAGCTATGTTGGCAATTGAATGCATTGGCCGAGTTGCGTCGGATTTTGATTAATCAGAGTTACGGTTGTGATCAAGCACGATCACTGCGGAAATCGTGAGTCGGAAGAGATCGTCGGTTCGTAAAGAGTACGTTGTGACAGAAGTAACTTGATTTCCGGGTGGTATATGACATACCACCGATGCAATGAATGGCTCGATTCCGAGTGGTATATGCAATACCACTTGTGCGATGAATTGCATCGACGTTTTGTGAGAACTGAGGAAGGTTTGTCCGCAACGGACGGGATAGCGCCGAGACTCGATTGAGAATTTGTACGATGGTATGTTGATGCAAGTGTTCTTCGATGATCGGCTAGAACGGTAAGGCGGGACTTGTAACATTGAATGATACGTCGATTGAAAATTTATGTGTCGGTCGAATGACGGGAACTAGCGAAACGATTATGCCTTAAGACAACAATCGGATCGACGGGATAGGAAACTCGAAACGTTGAAATCGAACCACACGACTTGCGATCCCGATTGAAATGTTGGGCGAGACGAATCGAATCGTACGACTTGCGATTTCGATAAAGAATGTTGGGCGATGTGAATTGTAATCGAATCGCACGATGTGCGATTTCGGTCAGAAAGTTGGTTGACGCGAATAATCGTGCCTAAGAAATAGTTGGTTACGTTACGGTGAAACCCATTTGAGTACGACTGAAAACACGCGAAACTTAGAGGGCGTGATTGTATGACTTGAGGGTTCGATGTTGGATAATCGGTAACTCAGTTACGCGATCGAAGTATAGCGGGATGCGGCAAATCGGAGAACGAGTCGATGCGTATGGAAAAGTTCGTTGCGAACTTGGATGTATGCGATGCGAGTTAAGTTGACGTTGAAACGGATTCAGAGTTGACCCTTACGTTATCGAAATGGATACGGCGTATCGAGATCGATACGTAAGGAAACGTAAGCGATGTGAGAATACAAAATAGAGTGTGCCTCGCGCTACGAAATTTTGTAAGTAACGATGCGAGAATGAACGAACTTGGTTGATCGTAAATTTTGTGATTAATCAGGGCGAGACTATAAGTCATCGACGATTGCTCGATGCGTATAGCATCTCGTGTGTCGACCGCAAAATAAGATAGACTCGAACTCAATGCGAGTAAACGCATCGTGAATAGCAGAATCATCGACGGAGTGCATGACCTTACTCGGAGGATAGTTGCGCTAAGATTGCGCCGATAGAAATGGTTTTGTTCGAAAATTTGGATAGTCGCATAGAATCATCGGAACGTGATTTGGCTCCGAAATAAGATATAGCATGGTTCGTAGTACACTGTCCCTCGGTGATGATCCACAATTATCGAGCGTAGCTTCGGGACAGCTGACCCTAGAAGACTTGACCGCCGAATCAAATTGAATGCTACAGACCGTAAGATGACCCATGCGATATCGCATATGGGATTGCATCGATAACAAATTTATGCGATGTATGTTGACGATAAGTCTAGGCGATCGAGAATTGTTGGAACAACTTTCGATTGAGAATGATATAGTTAGATTTGAGTATTCGTCGGATGAATATTTGAATGGTTATGTTGGTCGACGAACAAACTAGAAATTCACCAACGAACTTGGTGATTCGGATAGGCGATTGCGAGAATCGTGCTATGCACGAGAGGGAACGATAAGGGAAAGACTTACGAGTCATATCGTTAGATTCGGATTCACCTTGCAATTGAGCTTGTGTGAATTGAACTTATGTTCGATGTTGCGAGACGGATAAGTCGGGAATTTGGCTAGTGAATTTCCTACTCGATAGGAATCGAACGTAAGGCGCGTCGTAAAGATTTTCGTGTCAAGGCGATCGTTGTCTTGAGCACCGTCGCCTTGATGTAAACTTTTGAGTCGAATAGATTGTGGCCTTTGTGCAATGTCAATTTAAACTTGCGTCGGAAGGATTTGAGCACGGTGTCTAGGTAAGTCACCTAGCGGACGTAGTCCTGAATGTTGATGCTTTTGCAAGTCAACAAAAGAGAATCATGTCGAGATAGGATACGAAGTAGAACATCAGAAATCATTGGATAGTGACGCCAAACGCAAGGCGTTGCAGAGACTCGTTGTGATCGGATGCGCGACGGCTTGACGCGACGCGTAGAATTGATAGTCCCGATAAAATATACAAAGTGAGAAATGTGATTTTGAATCGCATCGTGTGCCTTAACTTTTGTTGACGAATTACGTATGTATCAATATGCAAGTGTGCTAGAATTGCGAGAACAAGTAATAGAGCCAAGTCCTACCGAGAATACGAGATGGCAAGCTATTGAGAATAAGAGTTACGTGTTTGCATTGTTCCGATATCTTACAACTGAGCTCGGCTGAAATGCATATATTGGTGGGACGTCTAAAATATGTGTATGATTCCAAACTAAGTTGTACGATCCAAACGATGGTGAGACGAGATCGTGGAACGATCTAATGAAACCCTTGGAAAATTTAGTATTGGTTTCGGTTCGGGACGAACCTTGTTTTGAGTGGTATATTCTGTAATGTCCCGCTCCGCACGGTGCATTATGCTGAGTCGTTGACTCGAAGAGTTGCGTTGACCCGATTAAGTATCGATGCGAATCGATACGAGAGTTACGTTGTCCCGAGCAACGCATCGAACTAAGTCGATGCGAAGAGTTGCCTTGTCCCGAAAGAATGCATCGAGTGAATCGATGCGAAGCGCCGCGTTGCCCCGAAGGATGAGTGCGTTGAATCGGCTCGAAGATTCTAAGAAATCGAATCGACCAAGGCGCAAGTCCGAATCGATGCAAGTATTGATTTTAGTTGGTTTCGTGTGCAGGTTATACTTTGACACGAAAATATTAGAGGTCGATCTTCGGCAATATTTAGTAAGGGGTCCGCGGAACCAAATCGACGCCTTGCGACGGACGGAAGCGTTGGCACGCTAAGGCAAATCGGACGTACAAACTCAATAAGCACGAAGTGCTCGAATGGCTAAGTCAGGAGAGTGGCCGTGCAACAAAGTTATGAAATCGAGCCGCATCGGCTCGGTGAAACGAGAAAGGCGTATCGACTCAAGGTGGGAGGATTGACTTCTTTTTACTCCTTCATTCGATAAGTCAAATATATCATTGTATGCTAAAAGTTAACCTATCGACGCCACGGGCGTGGTCCGATCGGAAGTAAATCATAACGTGTGTCGAACACTAAGTTAGTACAATTGAAATGAAACGTGCATCAAATGCACAAGTCGCTACGGAACATTGGATATCGCTAAGGCGAGCGCCTCGGTGCGCAAGCCGCAATAACATGGGATAACTCTACTCGGCGAGTGCCTTAGTGCACGAACCATACCGTGCCTTCGTGCACGAGTTAGAACGGCTAGAACATTGAAAGAAATAGGCGAGCGCCCTAGCGCGTAAGCCACGGACATTGAATTCTAAGTCATAGAACATCGGTATACGGTCGAAACGTGCCTATGTGCACGGGATAATAAAAGATGGCTTCGTTGTGAAAGAATACAGTTGTGGCATGAATGTGGCGGAACTGTCGGATATGACATAATGCCTCGAAAGGTGTTCGAGACCTTCGGGTCGTTCGGTTGACGAGCATTGAGTTGAGGCATGATGCCATTGAAACATTGAAACGAAGAATGAAACGTAAGAACATAGAATTGATAACGGAGAAATGCGAGATGATAATGCGGCATGGTGCCCTTCGAAATGTTTGCAGCCTTCGGGCGTTCGTTGAGAACATTGGGGCGTTGTGCCAATTGAAATAGAGATAAGCGAACTTGCTTGGTTGTATGAAATATAAGATTCGTTGCATGGTCAAATGGACTTAAAGACTATTGCCCGTGCACGGGTGTTTCTTCCCTCGAACGTGATCACCAGGGCGCTGGGACCGTTCGGCCTAGGAGGGACTGCGATAATCGGTATTGTTGGTGCACTTCGACTAGACGGGTAGCGACTGTCTAGTGAATGTGATAAGCCACTTACACGAGTACTTCGGGGGTCCTCTGATTGTGGTTAGCAACCACAACTGAGTGATTGTCGTCTTACATATTCGATTCGATAAATATAAGTCCATTCTAGCCCGAAAAGCTAGTGACCTTCATATAGATAAGGGCGATGGGTTTGGAAGTGCAAGGTATGCGTATATCCTGCATGGACGGATTCTGAATAGAGAGCACTTATAACATGACAGGGAAAATGGATAGGCGTATTCACCTTGCGTCGGTTGCAAGGCCGGGTGCGTCGATACTGTAAGTTGCGCCACGAATCAAACACGAGATTGCTTGTCTGTTTACTTATGCAAATTGAATAACATGCTTGCCATGCTTTACGCTTTCGAATATGCCATAAAATCGACCCTAAGGAGAACATAGCAAGATCATAAGCTAAGTTGCATGATTCAACATAAATATTAAAAATGTCGGTTTGGAAAGATGATCTTTGCTTCAGTACATGCGAGGACGAACGTACTGATCCCCCACCAGCTTCATGCAGGGTGCAGGGAATGGAGTGCTCGCGGCGAAGCGTTGCTTGAACGTGTTAAGGCTTGGAATGCCGAAGCGCATTGAAGCGTGCTATCGCATTGACGCTCGGACTACGCAGCTGGATTGATGCGGCCGAGATATAGAAGGCATGATGTATGGAACGGTGAAATCCTTTGTGGGCAAGAGAGAACCTGAGTGTTGTAGCCAATCTGGCATGTATTGTTAGGCTATCGGAAGCCATTGAAATCTCAGTTTCGAATATCAATAAAGAGAATTGTTCGTATACTCTATTCCCTTTCGTTGTTATTATCGAATCAAAAGATAACCATTTGAGAACTTGTCATCTTGCCTTGCACGAGCGCAACTCCAGGCTCGTGCGACATCACGCCCCCTGCGAGGACGATGATTCGGGTGATTCCGGGTCGGGGCGTGACAGAGTGCGCAGTGTGCGCAGCGTACGCAGTGTGCGTAGAGTGCGTAGTGTGCGTAGGGTGCGTAAAAGGGGCTGTGTGTGTATGGCTGGCTGCATATTAGAGCGGGAACGGTTGCAGCAGTTGCGGCACGTTCAGGAGTGGTTCTGCCACTACCCTGAAGTTCAGGCAACTGTTTGACAACCGTCCCGTGGGCTATATATGCAGGTTCTCTTCTCTCTCAGAGGGAAGGAGTAATCAGAATTCCAGGGAGAAAAACTCTAAGTGTTCTTTAACACAACAGAGTAGTGAGCATGTTCTTTAACACAAACACTAGTACTTTTTAGTACGTGTGGGTTCTGTTACTTCAAACAGAGAGAGAGGAGTAGAGCCATTGCCAGAGGAGTTCGCCGTATTCCGAGGAGTCAGAAGAGCAGGAGTGTTCCAAGGTTTTCCGTCAACCTTGCTGGTTCCTGGAAGCTGTTCGCAGAGGGGCGAATAAAGCTTTGAGCAACGGTGATAATTCACCCCAGCATTTCCATCTCTCACCTGTCATCCTTCTGTTGCCTTTAGCAGTTCTGTCAGTATCTTCTTTTTAGAAGGCACTACTGCCAGTTTGCTACGATCACGAAAATCTCTTTAGATTATTCGTGTATTACGATATCTTTTTAGATCTCGTAATTTGCAGAATTCTTCTGGATCTCTGTTGCAAAACCTTCTTTAAGGAATTGCATTTGAAACGTTGTCTTTACGACTGTTTCAGTTTCTGTATTTTCCATCGAAAAGCGTGCCCCGACGTTCCCGACAATATATATATATATATATATATATATATATATATATATATATATATATATATATATAATATATATATATATATAAGGGTTTCAAAACAGCTCAATCTTGAGCTGTCTAAGCCGTGTATATCATCAACCATTTTTTTTTCAAAAAAATAAAATAATGTAAAAAATTGTTAAAAAAAGTTTAAATTTATTATATATATGTTTAAAATTTAAAATAACTGAACCCTCTCTGCTCACGTAAAAAATTAGAAACCACGCAATACTAGAATATATTTAAAATTAAAATTATGTTTAAACTAACTACGTAATATTATATAATTAAACACATATCCATAATTTTAAAAATAATCATAACAAATCATATTAAAATATATTGAAATTAAATTTAAAATATTGTAGTATAGTTTAAATTTTTATATATTTTATTAATACTGTCATTCATTTTTTTTAGAGAAAATTTGAGTGGCACCCCACTTTGTTTACGCTTATTTAAGGTGCACCCCACCAATTTACACTATTGTAATTCACCCAACTTTTGACGGATTCCGTCCAATATGGACGGTCAACTGGGTTGACCCAATTTTTTTGACAAAAATACCCTCGACCTGTTGTCTCCTTCCCCGTGTCTCTCGCCGCTGCCACACCCTCCCCAACCTCGCCGCTGCTCCCCCCCTCCCCGACCTCGCAGTTGCTCCCCACCCCAGCTACCCGACCTCGCCACTGCTCCGTCCCCCTCCCCGACCTCGCCGCTGCTCCCCACCCCAGCTCCCCGACCTCGCCACTGCTCCCCCTCCCCTCTCCGACCTCGCCGCTGCTCCCCACTCCCTCCCCGACCTCACCGCTGCCCCCCCCCCTCCCCTCCCCGACCTCGTCGGGAGAAGGAGTGGTGGTGGTGAAGATGATGGTGGTGGAGGTGATGGTGAAGGTGGTGTTGGTGACGACAGCGGGGGAGGGGGGGGGGCAGCGGAGGGGGGGTGGGGTGCGAAGCTAGGGCACGGCGGAGGGGGGCGACGATGGTGGTGTTGTGAAGATGATGGTGGTGGAGGTGAAGGTGACTGTGGTGGTGATGGTGATGATGAAGGTGGTGGTAGAGGTGGTGGTGATGAGCGCGGCAACGGCGGGGCGGGGGCGCGGCAGCGGCGGGGCGAGGATACGGCAGCGGAGCGGAAGGGGGAGGGGGACAAGATTTGGGCTTAGGGTTCGGAGGGTATTTTCGTCCAAAATTATCAGTCAAACGCGTTGACCGTTGGTTTTGGACGGAATCCGTCAAAAGTGGGGGTGAATTACAATAGTGTAAAGTGGTGGGGTGCACCTTAAATAGATAGAGCAACCATCAAGAGGCCTAATGTCCTCAACCCTTGTTAGCAATTCGGCAAACCGAAAAAATTCGGAACGACAAAAGTACGAGTATAAATCGGCACAATATAAGTAAAATACGGTCAAAATTTTTAGTATGTTTCATATGAACCAATTCGCCACTAAAAATTCGGCATATATATAGGGCCCATCCACCTCTACTCCTTCATAAACAAAGGTTTAGTGTGAGAATAAGAAGAGATTGGATGATGAAAAAACGAAATTTTTTTCTTTGATTGTTGCAAGCAACATGTGCAAAAACTCTTGGGTTTCTTTTTTTTGGTTACTGTGAGACTTTTTCTTCTTTTCTTTTGATAATTTTTTAGAATTGTGCCGGTCTTAATATCTAATAGCAGCAAGAGTCGAGAAAGTCAAGACTGTTGGGTTTCTTGGTCACATTTTTTTGGCCATTTTTTTTTAAATTCGTACGGTACGCGTTTAAAATGCCACAGGTTTAAAATTTGCGTACAAATCCGATTTTTTCAAAAGTATGTAAGTATTATACGTTTATGTAAGATACGAATAAATTTGCATATAATAGGGTGATTGCTAACAAGGTCCTCAACCTGTTTCACCTTCAGAATTCAAAAGTAAATCTGGAGACAGGTATCAAATTTATCCTTTAAGTTTTCTCTTGAAATAAACCATTGCATGCTATTGGGATATTCTAGCGGTAAAGTAGGGACACTCACCAAGAAGTATGTTGGAGTACTAGTCGAGAAGTAGAAGTAATAAAAAAAGAAGAGAGATTTCTCTTCGCACACTTGGGATCATAAGGAAAGGAAAGGTAGGTTGTCAACACAAATCTGACTAGGGGTGAGCGTTCGGTTTATTCGATTTCAACTGAATTAAATTAGCCAAAACTGAATAAATTAAAATTTTAAAAATACAAAATCGAAACTGAACCGAATTAGCCACAACCGAAACCGAACCGAATCGAACCGAATAATAAATTCGGTTTATTCGGTTTGTTCGGTTGAAATTAATGGTCGGACCCAAAGTTAGGATCGTAGTTAAATTATATTAAAATTATAATTTTTAATATAATTTAACTACGATCATAACTTTGGGTCCGGCCATTAATTTATAATTTTTATACACATTTGTTAAATTTTAAAGTTATGCACAAAGTTGGACTACTTATTAAATTATCAAAATTAAAATTTAAAATATATACATAGAATTGTTGTTTTTAAAATATACACATTTCTAAGTTGAGGGTATTTACATAATTGAATAATTCTTATTCGGTTTTCGGTTTGGACCGAAACCGAAATTCAAAACTGAAACAATAAGATTTTTTTTGTATTTATAAAACCGAAACTGAACCATTTTTTTGAAACCGAACCGAATTTCTTTTTCGGTTCGGTTCGATTTTCGGTCCAAAACCGAATAATACTCACCCTTAGATCTGACCTATGTATTCTCACTTATAGATTTCTTTTTAAGATATGTTCTTTGTCTATTACAAGAACATTTCAGGGGAAGTTTGGTACGCAGAAAATACTAATAAAGGATTGGGTTATTTAGTAATAGGGTCTCGTATAATAGTTAAAATTAAAATTTGGGTTTCGAAAATGATCGACGTTAGGATTTGGGTTTTCAAATCACTGTTCATTTGCATACGTGAACGGTGATTTAGAGACCCAAATTCTAATATCAGTTATTTTCGAGACCAAAATCATAATATCCATTATTATATCAGATCCTGTTACTAAATAACCTCGTTTGGATCAAGTTTTTGTATTCCTAGGAATAAGTTATCAATTCCTTTCACATGGAAAATGAATTCAACATTCCCATACCCATGTTTGGTTAGGTTGTGAATAGGTAGCTCAAAATTTTTAAAACTTTCATCTCCATGTTTGGTTTACAAAGGGATAGAAATATTAATTAATTTAGTTTTCTTTTAATACCCTTTCATTAATTTCATGATGATTTACATATTTGGCATAGAAGTTGAAAATTTGAAAATAAAAAGAGGGTATAACCATCCAAACAAAATATCATTCCTAGAAAAGTAAATCTATTTCCAAGGGGGGCTTGGGAATAACTTTTCCAAGTCAATGGGAATAACTTTTCCCCCTCGTTTGGTTCGCGGAATGGAAGGGAAAGGAAATCAATTCCTTGTCATTTCCTTTCCTTTGGGAAACTTTAATTCCTATTGATTTTCCTTTCCGATGTTTGGCAATGCCAAGGAATTTGAAAAGGAAAGTGAATACTTCAATGTGGGAAAGTGATTCATTCCTTGGATGGATGGAATCACTTTTTCTCCTAATTTTCATTCCATTGGGAATCACTTTTCTTTCCTCCTCAATTCCTTGGGCACCCAAACATAGGAAAGTAATCACTTTCCTTTTCCAACCGGGAGATTCCGCGAACCAAACGAGGCCTTCCTCCTATTCCCTCCTTATTTTCAATCCTAAACATACCAACCATGGATAAGGAATTCAAAATCTATTTTCAAGCCACAAAAACTTGAACCAAACGTCCCCTAAGGCTATGTTTGGTAGGAAGGATGGAAAAGTAGAAGAAAGAAAAAAAGATAAGGATACATTTTCCTTCCATATGGAAATGAAAGATCATTTCCTTCCTTTGTGTTTGGTAGCAAGGATAGAAAAGATAAGGGATGTATTTTCCTTTCTTTGGTATGAAAGAAAAAGTGAAAGGAAAGAAAGTAAAAAAATATAAGGTTTACCAATTCTGCCCTCAACTAAAAACATTTATTTACCATTTGACTTCATAAATAATTTTAAATAATACATTCATATGGGGGTATAATTGTTAATTAATACAAGTCTTAACTTTCTTTCTTTTAACTTTTTCTTTCTTTCCTTTGTTTAATATGAAAGAAAAAGTGAATGTTTGTATTAATTAACAATTATACTCCCATATGAATGTATTATTTAAAATTATTTATGAAGTCAAATGGTAAATAAGTGTTTTTAGTTGAGGACAGAATTGATAAACCCTAAGAAAAATGCATCTCTTATCTTTTTCATCTTGCTACCAAATACAAAGAAAAGAAATGATATTTCCTTTCCACATGGAAGAAAAATAAATCTTTATCTTTTTTCTTCCTTCCACTTTTTCATCCTTCCTACCAAACACAGCCTAAAGGATTACCAAAGGAAAGCAATGACAATAGTTGTAGGAGTTGTAGGTGTCCTCCGCCTGTGGATTTGCAAAAGAGAGGTTGGGATTTTATTTATTTATTTTTTCTGGCGATAATTTAATCTGTAAACAAACGGATGGTACATTGCTTGTAGTGCGATAGTCTAGAGCATCTCCAACCCTATTGTCTTGTTAAGTGTTGTGAGTCTTAGGTGGCTCCAATGTGGCATGAGCAACAAGACAATATCGTGTTTATATGGCAAAATTATATCTCAAAAGAAAATGAGATAGAAAAACTCTCTCCAATGCAAAAGTATTGAGGAGACAATAAAAAATATTTTTTTCAACTTCCAATGCAACTCCTCCCCTTCTTCTACTTTTTTATAAATATTTATATTCATAATTGATGATGTGGAGACAAAGTCATTGTGAAGTGCATTGTCTAGATCTAGACAACCAATTTCACATTCTTCTTGCCATGTCATTGCCATGTCAACTTCATATTTTATTCTATATTTGTATTGGAGATTAGAATGAAAGTTTGTCAATCCTACCTGGCAACCATTTTTTCTAAACTCACAATAAGAGTACCCGTCCCAACTATTGTGGTTCGGTTATTTTTTGTATGACCTAATTTCATCAATCAGAGAGCTCAATCCATTGTAGGACGAACCTCCGACGTCCACCGCCGCCCTCGCCGTCTCTCCGTACTCCTTGGCCCTCCTCCTCATCCCCTCCGCCTCCTCCCCGGCACCGTCCATTACCTTCCCCACGGCCGCTGCAATATCCTCTGCCTTCACCGTCACCTTGTCCTCCTCCACCGTCGTCCGGAACCCGTCCCAGTTCTTCACACCGACCCTCAGCACGTCCACCACTAGCTTCTCGTTGATGAACTGCTCCGTCGACAGCGGCCAGGTCACCATCGGCAGCCCCGCACTCAGCCCTTCCAGCAGAGAGTTCCATCCGCAGTGGGTCACGAAGGCGCCCACCGCGGGGTGGCTGAGAATGGCCACCTGCGGAGCCCATCACTTCACCACCATCCCTTTCTCCGACGGCTCCATATCAAGGTCGGAGTCCTCTCTCACTATCCAGAGGTAAGGGTGGCCGCAATTCTCCAGCCCCGAAGCCATCTCTCTCGTCTGCTCCTCGGAGAAGTGGCACCAGCTTCCGAAGCACACGTAGACCACCGATCCCGCCGGCTTAGTGTCGAGCCATGCGGCTATCGGTCGTGCGTCAGAGTCCTCGCTTCCGCCTCGCACGGCCTGCTCCTGCTTGCTGCTGTTGGCGGCGAGGGAGACCGGCCCTACGAACCACGACCGCAGCCGGCTCGTCTTGTACAGGTGGTCCGCGTAGGCGTTTTCGATTCCGGAGAAACTGTTGACGATCACGCCCATCGCGCTGGCCTCCGCCTCCCTCTTTTCTTGAACGAATGTTGACAGCTCTTTGACATCGCGGAGAAAGAATTCCGGCAGCTCGGGTCGGGCTACGCGGATGGAGTGGGGAAGGCCAGGGATGAGAAAGGTTTCTGTGTCGTCGCGGACATTGAGGTGGGGCTTGAATTTGCTGATGCTACCCATCGCACAGACGGAAAGGAGGCCCAAGGCGTGGAAGATGAGCTTCGGTATGCCGAGGTCTCGTGCGACCAAGGCGGTCCAGCCGAAGTGCACGTCGGCAACGACCGCGTCGGGTCGGTGGACGCGGAGGAGGTTCTCGAGGGCGGGGCGGGCGTAGGGGGTGGCCGCGTCGATCTTGTAGGTGTCCTTGCTGGGGAGGGACGCGAGGTTCTCGACGCCAGGAGGGAGGCCGGCCTCGGCGGAGGGGAAGGGGTAGAGGAGGGTGCGGATGGGATGGCCGGATAGGGAGGAGCCGTCGACGGTACGGCGGACGAGTGCGGCGTTGGCGGGGGTGACGAGGACGGTGGAGTCGACGCCGCGGGAAGCGAAGAGGCGTGCGACGTCGACCATGGGGATCAGGTGGCCGGTGGCGAACCAAGGGATGAAGAAGACGTTGAGGGGTTTTGGAGTTGCCATGGATGATCCTTCAGAAGCAGCCATGAAGATGAAGGTGATGGTGGTGGTGGTAGAGCACTAGTACACATATCTATATAAATGCAATATTGCTCAGTGTGGACGTGGACCTTATATACTTGGACACGTGGCAAAGAAATCTGTCGGTGTTAAAGAGATCAGCGTGAGTGGCGACGAAGGATGACAGCGTGCAAAGTGTAATATAGCCAGCCTAGTTATTGATGACAGACTGTGATGTTTAACCTCATCGTTAGGCCATCTCCAATGTGACATTTCTCTCTTCCTATTTCTATGGTAATTTATGTTAGTAAAAAAAGTACACCATGAGTTTTATTCCAATTTTATCCAATCTGTTGACGTAGAATAGAGAATTTATATGATCACGTAAAAACTTTCATAGAAATACTTATCTTATAAAAATTAATATTGGATGTTATATTATTAAATTGATCATTTTATTTTTGTGCCACGTATGATAAAACTCAATTTTAGAAATCTCCATTGGAGATGGCCTTATATTGTTTGTTACTTATATTAGTCATATTAATGACTTAATTATAATTAAATATTTTTAACGATTTTAGTTTTTTTAACTTAACATTCCATACTTTCATTTTATATAAGTAAATACCATGAACTATATTAATGACTTAACTATAATTAAATATTCTTACCTATTTTAGTTTTTTTAACTTAACATTCCATACTTTCATTTTATATAAGTAAATACCATGAACTATATTTAGACCAACGACGGAGTTGGCAAATAATTTTGCTATTTGTCTTCCAAAAAATTTGGTGATGTCATATCCCTTTATGTGACATCTGACATGGTATCTAACATGACAAATTTTAACCCTTGTTCGATCTGAGCTCTCAAAGGGACTGTTTAGTTCAGTATAGTTGATAGGAAATGTGAAATTTGGTTCTTGTCTAGTGAATATGTTGTAGAAGCATAGAAAATTTCGTGCTCAGAAAGCCACTTTCAAGATTCAAAAGAGTGCATTTTGGCCTCCCCGACTAAATCTGCACACACACATAAAGTGAGTTGTGTCACGACCCGCGTCTGCATGATATTCGGGCACGGGATCGTGAGGCACGTCCAGCCTACTTCGCGTTAGCGACGTAGCGCGCTGTTCTAGAAAGTCAAGCTAGCTAACTCAATCACAGTGCTAGAGAGATGCAGAATAGGTAAATAAACAGATTTTATATAAGATGATTATCAAGTAAAATAAGCCAGTGAATCCAAGAGTTGATCATAAATTTATTACAACACTAGGTAAAGTTATCCGGAGACAAATCCAGTAGTAGCTAATGGAATCAAATTAGGAAAGTAAAACTAAAGAATGAAAATAGGCTAAATTTCAACTTGATATCCTCAACTATTCATGTTTGGCAACTTGATACCGTAAACTTTGAAAATAGGCAACACAATACCCTGAAATTTATTTTTTTTTCCAAAAATACTCCCCCCAAACACACCTCCCCACCAGGCCGGCACCCCCCTCCCGCCAACCCCCCCGGCGGCCCCCCTTCCGCCTCGTCGCCGTGTGAATAGCCACCCCCTCCCTCTCCAGTCGGCATGGAGCGCGCGGGCGTGAAGTGCCGGAGCGCGCGAAAAGGCAACGCCAGATCACGCGGGCGGGCGAGAGCACGCTTGCTAGAGGCGGGGGGATGGGGGAAGGGCGGCACACGGCGGCGAGGCAGAAAACGGGGGGGGGGGGGGGGGAAGGGGTTCCGGGGGGAAGAGGGGAAGGAGGCTTGCTGAAGTGTGGGGTATGTTTGGAAAAATAAATTTTAGTGTATTAAGTTGTCTATTTTTAAAGTTTAGGGTATCAAGTTGTCAAACATGAATAGTTAAGGGTATCAAGTTAAAATTTAGCCAAGAAAATATAACAAAGCCTTCTAGCGATTTGCTTTGTCCTGTCTTATCAGAAGTATAGCTAAAATGTCAATGATCCAATCAAAAATAAATAAGTACATCCAAACAAATATCGCACGATACAAAAAAATACAGTAAGTACAAAACAAGTAATTGATAATTGTCACGCCCCAGAACCAGAATACTGGAGAGCGAAAGACAGACACAGCCAGCTACGTACATTGAAGTCAAACCCACCTCGCAATACGGTTACGACTGTCTAGAAGCATGAGGGTTATCTACAAGCCAATAGTCTCTTATGGTCAAGAACAAGTCTTGTGTCTCAATCTCAAGCAAGCAAATAAATGTACAAGATGTTAGATCATCAGACATACGAAGTAAGGCGTCCCAAGCATTTCATATTTTGATGATCATAAAACTAGTCATACAAAATGAGAGACTAGCAAGAGTTTAAGTCATACATGATCAACCCTAAGATTTGTCAATCATGTTACAGCCCTTAGGCAACATAAATTAAGTTTAAACACGAGCTAACACTTACTCGACGGCTAAACGCCTCAAAAGAATAATTTAAAATAGAGTTGGAGAGCAAAATAAGAAATCCACTCGTTGCCAGGATTACGTCTGGTGTTCACCATCTGGCTGATAAGCAGAAAGATCCTCGGGTATCACTCCAAAATTTGGCTATACAAAACCAGCTGGATTAGACCCCAGAAAGAGCAAGTGCCACAAGGAAGGCTTCATTAAGGAACTAAAACCAGCATATAATAAATAGAAGAATAAATAAATGAACATGCTTAAATGACAAGAAGACAGTGTTAGAATAAAATAATAGCTTGCATTAGGAAAAAATAAGAGACGAAATATAATTCCCATGCTAATTACGACCAAGCATTCAGGCATAGGCAATCAAGTCCTACGGCTTGCTATCATTGGCTAACTATGGTTATCATAGGCTTAGTTATTAGCAAGATGTAATGGGATGTTCCCGCAGTCACAAGCCCTGCAGCTATCCACGTTATCCAGGCGAGATGATTTACAAGAGTTATCAAGATTACTGGTGTACTTTCAGTACTTATGTTTTTAAAAAGTGTCCCACATGACAGTGGGCTAGAAATGTACCATACTTGTCGGCAGGCTACAAGTCCCTCAGGTGTGGCCGGGATAACGGGATCGCCTGTAACTGAAAAAATCTCTCGAAATGGACTACTTGGGCAATCTAGTCATTTAACCTAGTCAGATTCATTATGAATTTTTGACCGTGGTAATCAGGAATCCATGTCCTAGACATGATGCAAGACGAGACAAGTAGCTTGTACAGGCACAATCAATAAAATTAACCACAATGTCAAGACAACAGTTACTTAGCAAGTCAGGGTAGCTGTCGCAACATCGCTTCAAGATTATACATGTCATGTCAGGTTACTTGTTACTTATCAGAAGTACTTGTCAGGAGTGCGCCTCGACGAGCCCCTATCAAACTTATACATGTCATATCAAGTTTACTTGTTACTTGTCAAGAGTGTGCCTCGACGGGCCACTATTATGTCATGTTGAGACAGGGTCATGTTATCATGTTCAAGTCAAGATCAATACTAGCAAGTCATACTCATGCTCAACAAGTTATCAACTCGGGTTGTCGCAAGTTAGGCCAAGTACACATGCAAGATCAAAAGCATACACAACAAGAACTAGGAGAACATGCATGGGGGTATCGAGGCAAATAAGTGGCGCTGGTCAGGTGGCGCCAGGAAGGTAACAGGTGGCACCTGGTCAAGTGGAGCCAGGACAAGCAGGGTGTGTAGCGCCCCACTTTCTATAGGCGACAGACTTCATAATATGCTTGCGCCGAGTCAGATCGGTCGGAAACTTAGATGGCCATCTGACTCGATCGCTGAGCTTGGTAAACGATAACACATTGCGGCATCGATCAAATCAATTTGGACGGATGTTACGAGAATCGATCCAACTAATGGAACGACTTCTGTTGGAATAAGTCCTAGATGCAGCGGGCTGCGTCTCGACGAGTGAGCTCTATATAAGAGTCCCTTCGACGGGACCGGACCGCTGTATGGTTTTCTTGGAGCTTTTGCCGCTAGTTATTGATGAAGTGCTTTCGTGTCGTTTTTTGGATACAATTTACGAATTTCGAAGCGAGGGAATAAGGAAGGAATCCTAACAAAGTGTTGGTGCCATTGCAGGAGCTCGCGTAACTAAAGCTTGAACGTTGCGAAGCGCTTCGACGGTCGACAAGATCAAAGAACTTGGTAGGTGATTCGGCCCCTTCTTTTCTACTCTGTCCTGCAAACGAAATTCCTTTGCCTCGAATTCATTCAAATCGACGATGCCAAGTTAAATGCATACCAATCCACTAAGGACAAGAACTCAGGAAAAATGTATCGATTTAGAGCAATCTACTCTGAAAAATACAAGTTTATCACATAAACGAGAAAGTTTAAGGTTCTAGTAAAAAGATAGACTATTTCACGTGCTGCAAAATAATATGAAACGTCGATCGTGGGTTATGATGTCTCGAAATATTTGGTGCCCATAGGACGCCAAATCGGGAGCACGGCTTTGGGGAAAATGAATCGTTGCATGAGTTGGAAGAAATGATAATGTCGTTCAATACTGTCTGTGCTATACAAAACTGTGCATGTATTAAACTGTTCACGCATTGGCAAGGTCTTGGACAGCTTGTGCACAAGTTAATTTTCCTCGAATCGGTATCCGGGACATCAGAATCGAATCGACCTACGATAATGAATACATGCTTCGGTACTGATGCATTACGGGACCGTCAATCAGGCTTGCAACCTAGACTGAACGGACCGAAATACCGTTGAGATAGTCCCACGTGGTGTGTAACACCAATGATCGTGCATGTAAGATAGTAGCATGCTCACCTATTGTCTTATGCAGGTAGTAAGTATTATCTCTGTTTTTATGCAGGGACGAGCACGACCGTGGTAAGAAATGGGATAAATCGCTATGTTTTTACTGTATGCTTTATTACTTCAAAGATGGCTAACGATATGAACTGAATTCATTTAGTTCTAAATAGAAAGACAACTCTAAAGCATGCCTACCTTAACAATCAGAGTCAATTTAGACGAGTGAGTTCGTCTCGTTCACTTAGTGTAATGACCCGCTCCGCCCTAGCGGTTCGATTCAAACGGCAAGTACAACGACTCAAACGAGCCATCGACCCGAAAAGTTGGCATCGACCTGATGAAGAATCGATGTAAGGCTTATATTGGCCCGTCAAAGATGAATCTAGACTTAGACTTTCAAAGGCGCGCTCGGAGTATCGCCCGGCCGATGCGAACATCGCTAAGGTGGGTGGCTCCGATGAACCCGTCTTTGCTTAGCCTAGACACTTAACAATACGGACACTATCACGATAATCGCTAGGGGATAACACCGTGCATGTTAATAAATGGCTCAACGCACCTAGCTAAGGGATTAATCCCACCTTGCATGCTTGTATAGAATAGGGAAAGGAACATGGAAAATATGAGAACTCTAGCACCGCGCTCCATGCTCGTGCTACGGCACAAGCTTACGTTCAAGTCCCTTACGCATTCAAGAATGAAACAATGAATGGATTACAACAATAAAACGGGAAGGCTATCAACATAGTCGTTCCAAGTAGAGTATAGCAACATTGAAAGATTATGGGACCGATGGGTCGCCAAGGCGACTTGCGCACGGGTTGCATAATATGTGAATGAAAGAATGAATGATAAGGAATGAATGAGCCAACGAATGAAAGAATGAATACGTGAATGAATCAATGAACGAACAAACAAGTGTAAGAAAGAAAGAATGAATAAATAAAAGATAAGAAGAAAAGGAATGGTTAGCGACAGGTATGACGGGCACGTGCAACGGGGCTCGCTACCCGCGCTACACGGACGCCAACCTAGTCGATAATGCATTATGGCTAAGGGTTAGCCTACGGCTCGGAGACAACCGTTAAGTTAAAATGACAAATAATATGAAATGGTCGTGGAAAATCCTCTCGTATACGGGAGGTGGGAGATATAAGAGATTTCTGCGATATGATCAAAGGGAGGATCGTGGCCGGCCTAGGCGGAAATCAAAGGAGGCTTACGGGCTGCCTGGAGGGGCTTGGCTAACCGGGAGACGTAAGTGCCGGGTATTTTCAAGACACTATCTGTAATCCCCCAAAATTTTGGAGGATTTTTTTTCTATATTTTATTACATAAAAATTTGGTTGTTTAAATTATGAAATCGTATATGGCTATCTTGACCTTTAATATTTAAAATATATTTTTAATTATTGGAGTTTAGAAGTTTAAATGTTTGTAAAAAAAAAAATAAATGATAGTTCTAAATTTGATCAGTTATATATAAATACTTGCATAAATGGTGTGAAATATTTTTATATTAATTCATAAGGACATCGTGTATATTCTATGAGATTTTATAAATTTTTTGATTTTTAAAGATGGTTCTATATAGAAGTTTTAATTATAAAGAATTTTGAGATTTATGTTAAGTTAGAATTTTAATGATTGATATGTAATATTTATTAAAATTTTTGTAAAATATTATTTAAGAGTTTTAATTATAAAAGAATTTTGAGATTTATGTTAAGTTAGAATTTTAATTATTGATATGTAATTTTTATTAAAAGATTTATGTAAAATATTATTAATTAGTTAAATTTAGATTTTTGGGAAACTACCACTTGGATTTTTATTAAGAGTTTAGTTATTTATATATATATATATATATATATATATATATATATATATATATATATATATAGATTTAGTATTTAGAAAAAAAGAAGGAAGAGAAAGCCCGGCCCAGCCATTTGGGCCAGGCCAACTCATCCCAGCCCCGCAAGGGGTTAGCTCAGGCGCTGAGCAGAAGTCCCAGGCCAACTGGCCAAGAATTGTATAACCGAGTTATACTCGGTTAAGGAAACCCACAACGCGTATTAGCAATAGCTATATAAGCAACCGCGTAGGAGAAGAACTTCGATCCCCCAAACCCTAGCAAATAACGCCCCGCCGACCTCGAGAGCAACTCCGACGTGACCCCCGCACCCCGGCGCAGCCATCCCACCGTCGACGATCGGCCGCCGTCGCGTGGATATCGCCGAAACCACCCAAGAACAGGGCAACTCTGTTCTACTCGACCGCAGGTACACCAACTTCTCCTTCGTCGTTCTTCCTCCATGCTCGACTAATTTTGATTTCGTCGAATCCTGCGTAGAACCTATATAACCCTCTCGAAACCCCCTTTTGTTATAATCGAGATTAAACCTATGTATGTCTCGGGAACTCGAGCCAAAGTTCCCAAAAAACTGTCGGATTAAGAACAGTTTAGAGCAGTCCCAACCCATGACTTGGAAGCCGATTTTCGACCCGTATACTGAGGGTTTCATCGAACCAACTGAGAACGGGGAGACACAACATATACGGGATTGAAACGCACTTATTAGTTTTATTTTTCAGTAATTATACAGGAAGATAATTGATGTTAAATTTCAAGAAAATCTGTTTTCAAAACTCAAAATTTTAGAAAACTTTTCCGATACGGCGTACGCCCCGACAAACCGGGCGACGTGGTCGCACGCTATACGCATCTAGCGTCGAAAGGCGCGTATGGATGTTGCTGACGTGTGGGAACGGAACTCGATTTCGTTGCGCGTGCGCGACGAAATCAGTGCGTATCCGTCGAGATACCCCCGTATCGACGTTTTGCAAACTTGACCATAACTTCGTGCACGTTCGTCGGATCGACGCAAAACTTGCGCCATCAGGACCGTATCGATTTTTTGGTCCTGTATGCCAAGTTTGGTCCGATTCTGAGAAGGTTGATCGGAACGCCAAAATTGGCGGGCCCGCGACCCGCTCTAACGGGCGAATTTGTGCACAGCCCACCGGAATCCAACTTTGGACATACGGTTGGGTTCGTCTCCTCAAACCGGCTCCGTAGACATGTAGTTTGACGACTTTAGAGACCGTAGGTTCTGGCACGCGTTTCGGTGCAAAACGGGTCCAACGGCGGACATCGTTTTGACCCGAAATTACGATTTTGCCCCTGTTCCAGAATTGGACTTTTGGACAGGCATTTCCTAGGTATTTCTTTTATGCCAAATCTATTCGTGATGTTTATTTCAGCATCCGAGGTTGTTCGTAGAAGTTGGCTTTCATTGCTTCCCCATTTGACGATTTAAGTCATCCCGCGTCGCCATTTTGCACATTACCTCCAGGCAAGATACCTTGCCACCGCTGTTTATTTATTTTAGCTCATATTTCATGTATTACTTATTTTTTTATGCAAAATAAACTGTGATACATAGCATAACTGTTAGAATTTACTGTTCAGTTTCCTGCTGTGTATTATTTTTCTTACAAATTAAACCTAGAATTAAGGGACCACCTTGTGTGTTGCATTCATTGGCCTTGACACGTTGTAAACACGAAGTTGTGAGTCGCATGTAGAACACGGAAGTGCGTGATTGGCTGGCCACCAGTACGTACAAGCCGTGCGATAGGAATAACCGCTAATAGAGGTTGCATGCTAGTTTGACTTAGCGGTTATAGAGATTTGTGTTGTGGATACAACATAGTAGGCATTGGGCGGGGAGGACAATTCCTTAGCGTATGGGATTTGATGCACTTTTCTTGTGACCCGGACTCTCCGCTGGAGATACGGGGTTGATGACCCATGATTACTGTTGGGGCCTCTGGTGCCCAAGGGGGCATTATGCCGATCCTATTCAGCCAGGGCCCATGCGTAGGAAGGATTGTTCTTAACTACATTTTACTTAGAACGGTTAGGCACCTTTATCCGTTAGGTATGAGTACTTTTGGTTTGGGTACTTGTATCTGACCGTGGCTTGGAACAATAACTTGTCGCGGATTAGTTCGTCACATCTTGTCCTTGTTTGGTTGTAGATGTGACTTACTACTTCGATGAGAAGGTATTGAACCTTGTTGGGGTTCGGATACCATATTGGATTCATAGCATGGAAAGATATGTCGCCGTGAATTAGTTTACCATCTCCTGTCCTTGTTTGGTTGGGGGGATGGTACGCTCGTTCAGTAGGTGCGTATTGGACCATGTTATAATTCGATTTACTTATTTATTTGAGCAGTATTTATTCAGTTTATGTGGCATGTTCTTTTTGTATCTTGTTACGTCCCTCTGAGGACCTGGTGATCTCTCCAGGTATAGGTGTGCAGGACTTTCCGGAGTATGGTTCCGCTATAGACTCATCCTTCACGTTCGAGCGAGTTGTACCTTCTGATCACAGCTGTCCCTATTGGGTCGAGGAGCCACTTTAGTCATCATTTCTTATTTTATTTATCTTAGAGGTTGGACTCTATTTCCTTTCAGTTCATTCTAGTGCCGGTAGTGGATTTGTCTCCGCCCGGCCAACAGCTATATTTTGACATTTTCTTTGATTCATGAGATACCATTTTCTTTATATTTACTGTGGATGAGATTTAGCTTTTACCTGTGACTGTCTGTTATTATTATTCACAATACAGCTTATGTGTATATTCGAGATTTCCATATATTGGAGTATATCTCGTATATATGCAGCTGACATGCTACGTTCCTAGTCCTACGTATTTTGGGACTGGGGCGTTACATGTTTTTGTGGTAGCCCATGCAGGTCTAGATAAATTGTTTGGTTACTTTACCGTACCAAGCAAGCCTGCGTATAGGATTAGAAATTTAGGATCTCATCCACATATATGATATTCTACCTCGCCTTCATTTCGAACTTCCAACTCTTTATCTTGATTGCTTCTTGCTTGAATCATTCTTCCGTAAACCCTTATCCCACTATCGTGCGTACTAGGTCGTCATGTTCCACCATTCAATCACACTACTAGTTCAACCCTTATAAGTTGGGTAGGAAGCCTCACAACCTGAATTCCTTTGACTTTAACCAAGGCCTTAGACAAGGAGACAGTAGGACGACTGCAGAGGCATGAACACCGGACACGACTTAGATTCTTAAGTAGCGTAAACTACTTGTATTTTCTTTCATCATTATCTTGCGTATTTGTAATTGGACTACCTTGACTAATGTTGCTATTTATAGCCTAGTTTTACGAGCTTATTCTCTCATCGAGCTTGTTCAGGACATGTTTTATGGTGGGCCCCACTGATACATTGTCTTATCAGAACCTGTGTATTGTGGTCTGATCAACCATAGTGCAATTGGTTCGCCTTTCGTATGATTTTACGTGGATTGAGATATGGTTAGCTTGACATATTCGCCCTCTAGGATCTTATCCATGTGTTATTGACATTTTTAATTCTTTATTAAACTCTCTTTCAATTGCTTGACTCCAAACCTATCTGAATCTATTCTAACATTTTCCTTATCTTCGTGCCAGCAATATGACTCTACACAGCGGACCCACTTCTACCCTAGCCATCACATCTGGTGATGCAACTTCCCAGGAAGAACAGGTTTTTCCAATGACCCCGGTGACTCCGTATCAGCTAGAGCCACAGCAGAATACCACGAACCCATCGATGGTGCAGCAGGAAGCCCAAGTGCCCCCAGTCAGCCAGGTTGAGCAAACCACTGCAGTACCACCAGGAGAGACTGCACCATCCCCATTGCCTCAGCAGTTTTCACCACAGCCTGGACCCCAGCTACCTCCACTTCCGACTGATGCGGACCCGACCACCCAGTTTATGTATGCTATGCTACAATCTCAGTGGCAACAGATGGAAATGTTGAGGCAGAGCATGATGGCCTACCTAGCTAGACCTCCACCACCAGCCCCGATACTAAATCCAGCACCAGCTCCGCAGCCTTATCTGGGATCCATTAAAGATTTCATCGACATGGGGCCTAAGAATTTTAAGGGTACCGAGAGTCCATTAGAAGTTTCTGCCTGGCTTATCAGCACCGAAAAATACTTGAAGGCATCCCAGTTGCCGGCACATGATTGGATGACAGCAGTCGACTTACTTTTAGAAGATAATGCTCACCACTGGTGGAAGGCTGAAGAAAGACGACTGGGCACTGGGATCACATGGAAGGAATTTTACGACCTCTTCTATGAGAGATTTTTCCCCATCCATGTTCGAGACGCCCTCTATGACCAGTTCCTTCATCTGAAGCAGGGTAACATGTCGATAGATGAGTACGATGCAGAGTTCAGCCGCCTGAGTAAATTTGGCGCATCGTTGATACCGACGGAGCAGGAGAGAGCGAGGAGATTCCATCAGGGGCTTTCACCAGAGCTCAAGCCCTACACTACCACACAGTCTCGAGTCTCTTATACAGCTGTTTTAGAGGAAGCACGTATCCAGGAGCTCCTCCGTAAGGAGGCACAGCATGAACAGAGACGTCCTACCCCAGCACAGACCAGTTAGAGTTGACCCGAGTGGACCTATCAGACGTCCCATGGCATATCAGCAGGAGAGAGCAGGGCCCTACCAGGCTCGAGAGAAGCCTATTTGCCATTTCTGTGGAAGACAAGGGCACATTCAGAGAGATTGCCGCATTCGGTTGGGCCAGTGTTTAGGATGTGGATCGGAGCAGCACAAGGTCAAAGATTGTCCTGGACGACATGACTTAGCACCACATCAGCAGACCCAAGGACCAACACTACTAGCTTTAGCACCAGCTCAGCAGCAGATGCCAAGGCCCCTAGCACCGGGAATGAGAGCACCTCAAGGATATCAGCGGGAACCACCTTTACCTGACCAGGCAGCTCATATTAAGCAGGAGGCGATAGACACCCATCCTAAGATTGAGGATCTAGCAGGTATTACCCTAGTCTACCAATTGTTTTATTAGACATGACTGATCACCAAAACCACCCCTTTGATAGATAAACATTAGGCATGACATAATACTTCTCTATGTTATGAAATGACTACCTACTGTCCCTTGGTATGCAATCTCACCATACTCTTCCATTAAGATTTATTGTTATTTTTATATTAAGTTTTATTTTAATTTCGAGGACGAAATTTTTATAAGTTGGGTAGGATGTAATCCCCCAAAATTTTGGAGGATTTTTTTTCTATATTTTATTACATAAAAATTTGGTTGTTTAAATTATGAAATCGTATATGGCTATCTTGACCTTTAATATTTAAAATATATTTTTTTTTGGAGTTTAGAAGTTTAAATGTTTGTAAAAAAAATATATATAATGATAGTTCTAAATTTGATCAATGTTATATATAAATACTTGCATAAATGGTGTGAAATTTTTATATTAATTCATAAGGACATCATGTATATTCTATGAGATTTTATAAATTTATTTGATTTTTAAAGATGGTTCTATATAGAAGTTTTAATTATAAAAGAATTTTGAGATTTATGTTAAGTTAGAATTTTAATGATTGATATGTAATATTTATTAAAAGATTTTTGTAAAATATTATTTAAGAAGTTTTAATTATAAAAGAATTTTGAGATTTATGTTAAGTTAGAATTTTAATTATTGATATGTAATTTTTATTAAAAGATTTATGTAAAATATTATTAATTAGTTAAATTTAGATTTTTGGGAAACTACCACTTGGATTTTTATTAAAGAGTTTAGTTATTTATATATATATATATATATATATATATATATATATATATATATATATATATATATAGTATTTAGAAAAAAAAAGAAGGAAGAGAAAGCCCGGCCCAGCCATTTGGGCCAGGCCAACTCATCCCAGCCCCGCAAGGGGTTAGCTCAGGCGCTGAGCAGAAGTCCCAGGCCAACTGGCCAAGAATTGTATAACCGAGTTATACTCGGTTAAGGAAACCCACAGCGCGTATATAGCAATAGCTATATAAGCAACCGCGTAGGAGAAGAACTTCGATCCCCCAAACCCTAGCAAATAACGCCCCGCCGACCTCGAGACCAACTCCGACGTGACCCCCGCACCCCGGCGCAGCCATCCCACCGCCGACGATCGGCCGCCGTCGCGTGGATATCGCCGAAACCACCCAAGAACAGGGCAACTATGTTCTACTCGACCGCAGGTACACCAACTTCTCCTTCGTCGTTCTTCCTCCATGCTCGACTAATTTTGATTTCGTCGAATCCTGCGTAGAACCTATATAACCCTCTCGAAACCCCCTTTTGTTATAATCGAGATTAAACCTATGTATGTCTCGGGAACTCGAGCCAAAGTTCCCAAAAAACTGTCGGATTAAGAACAGTTTAGAGCAGTCCCAACCCATGACTTGGAAGCCGATTTTCGACCCGTATACTGAGGGTTTCATCGAACCAACTGAGAACGGGGAGACACAACATATACGGGATTGAAACGCACTATTAGTTTTATTTTTCAGTAATTATACAGGAAGATAATTGATGTTAAATATTCAAGAAAATCTGTTTTCAAAACTCAAAATTTTAGAAAACTTTTTCGATACGGCGTACGTCCCGACAAACCGGGCGACGTGGTCGCACGCTATATGCATCGAAAGGCGCGTATGGATGTTGCTGACGTGTGGGAACAGACGGAACTCGATTTCGTTGCGCGTGCGCGACGAAATCAGTGCGTATCCGTCGAGATACCCCCGTATCGACGTTTTGCAAACTTGACCATAACTTCGTTCACGTTCGTCGGATCGACGCAAAATTTGCGCCATCAGGACCGTATCGATTTTTGGTCCTGTATGCCAAGTTTGGTCCGATTCTGAGAAGGTTGATCGGAACGCCAAAATTGGCGGGCCCGCGACCCGCTCTAACGGCGAATTTGTGCACAGTCCACCGGAATCCAACTTTGGACATACGGTTGGGTTCGTCTCCTCAAACCGGCTTCGTAGACATGTAGTTTGACGACTTTAGAGATCGTAGGTTCTGGCACGCGTTTCGGTGTAAAACGGGTCCAACGGCGGACATCGTTTTGACCCAAAATTACGATTTTGCCCCTGTTCCAGAATTGGACTTTTGGACAGGCATTTCCTAGGTATTTCTTTTATGCCAAATCTGTTCGTGATGTTTATTTCAGCATCCGAGGTTGTTCGTAGAAGTTGGCTTTCATTGCTTTCCCATTTTGACGATTTGAGTCATCCGGCGTCGCCATTTTGCACATTACCTCCAGGCAAGATACCTTGCCACCGCTGTTTTTTTTTAGCTCATATTTCATGTATTACTTATTTTTTATGCAAAATAAACTGTGATACATAGCATAACTGTTAGAATTTACTGTTCAGTTTCCTGCTGTGTATTATTTTTCTTACAAATTAAACCTAGAATTAAGGGACCATCTTGTGTGTTGCATTCATTGGCCTTGACACGTTGTAAACACGAAGTTGTGAGTCGCATGTAGAACACGAAAGTGCGTGATTGGCTGGCCACCAGTACGTACAAGCCGTGCGATAGGAATAACCGCTAATAGAGATTGCATGCTAGTTTGACTTAGCGGTTATAGAGGTTTGTTTGTGGATACAACACAGTAGGCATTGGGCAGGGAGGACAATTTCTTAGCGTTTGGGCTTCGATGCACTTTCTTTGTGACCCGGACTCTCCGCTGGAGATACGGGGTTGATGACCCATGATTACTGTTGGGGCCTCTGGTGCCCAAGGGGGCACTATGCCGATCCTATTCAGCCAGGGCCCATGCGTAGGAAGGATTGTTCTTAACTACATTTCACTTAGAACGGTTAGGCACCTTTATCCGTTAGGTACGAGTACTTTTGGTTTGGGTACTTGTATCTGACCGTGGCTTGGAACAATAACTTGTCGCGGATTAGTTCGTCACATCTTGTCCTTGTTTGGTTGTAGGTGTGACTTACTACTTCGATGAGAAGGTATTGAACCTTGTTAGGGTCCGGATACCATATTGGATTCATAGCATGGAAAGATATGTCGCCGTGAATTAGTTTACCATCTCCTGTCCTTGTTTGGTTGGGGGGATGGTACGCTCGTTCAGTAGGTGCGTATTGGACCATGTTATAATTTGATTTACATATTTATTTGAGCAGTATTTATTCAGTTTATGTGGCATGTTCTTTTTGTATCTTGTTACATCCCTCTGAGGACCAGGTGATCTCTCCAGGTATAGGTGTGCAGGACTTTCCGCAGGAGTATGGTTCCGCTATAGACTCATCCTTCACGTTCGAGCGAGTTGTACCTTCTGATCACAGCTGTCCCTATTGGGTCGAGGAGCCACTTTAGTCATCATTTCTTATTTTATTTATCTTAGAGGTTGGACTCTATTTCCTTTCAGTTCATTCTAGTGCCGGTAGTGGATTTGTCTCCGCCCGGCCAACAGCTATATTTGACATTTTCTTTGATTCATGAGATACCATTTTCTTTATATTTACTGTGGATGAGATTTAGCTTTTACCTGTGACTGTCTGTTATTATTATTCACAATACAGCTTATGTGTATATTCGAGATTTCTATATATTGGAGTATATCTCGTATATGCAGCTGGCATGCTACGTTCCTAGTCCTACGTATTTTGGGACTGGGGCGTTACACTATCAACGTGTACCAGCCGCACGCTCTGAATAGTTACGAAATACCAAGGGAAAAATGGTCCAAAATGGCTTGTGATGCCAGCGACCGGTGCATATAGAGTTAAGTGGGCTTTGCTGGTGGCGATCCACGTGCAAGTCCTTGCATTGAACAAAGTGGTCTAAGTTAACTAAATGAAGTGCCTTCTGAACAGGCTTGAAATATACACCAAAGGATAAAGAGTACTTCGTGAAATTGAGTTAGAAAATACGCCTACGATGCGCTAGACCTGAGGCAGGGACACGCCCTTGACATTGAATGCATACGTAAATCACGATAAGTTATTACATATGAATTGTTGACTAACTTGGTTTACTTTGGACAGTGAAGGCCGGACGGTAAGTATGGGTAAGTCGTGCATGAAATTCCATACGACACTTGTATTCGGCAACACGAGATAGGCTATGAAATAGCCATGTAAATCATCCTAAGACAAGATTAGAAAGACAATGAATGATAGATGGTGCACAAAAGTAAATAGAACGTGTTTGGTAATGATAGCATTGTGGGCGAGCTAGCCTCCCCACCAGTGCATAACAATGTACTGATAACACCACAGTCTGCTTGCAGGAAGCAGGAAATGTCGGCGGGTGCGGAGCTTTTCTCGAACGTGCTAAGGTGCAGAGCTATCTCTGGAGCCTTGGAGCGTTGCAAGGAGCTGGAGCACCATATACAGGACATAATGTATCGGAACATCGCCATGAATCATTCCATCTTGTAAGCCACTTGGCACGCCTTTTATGTTTCAGAGAGAGAGATAGCTTGAGAGACTTGTAAACTCGGCCTAGCGCCGCTTGTAAACTTCTTGAATATCAATAAAGAGTTGAATTCGCTTCAATTTGTGTTCATTTACTTTCCGCTGCAAATGGGGACACTCTGTGCGACTCTGTGGCCTAGCTCAAATCGGCCGTTTCTGGACTTAGCCTTGCACGGGCGCAACCTAGGCCCGTGCGGCATCACGCCTTAGCGAGGACGATCGCTTCTGCGGTAGCGGGGCGTGACAGATTGGTATCAGAGCACGGCTTTACGTCCTTGGACTTCATTTCGATTTTCTCTGTTTTGAAAGCTCGGTTTTGAAACAAAAAAAAAAGTGTACGCTCTCTCTCGTTGTGCCTTGGGATGTTCCATACAATAAATCTAATATTTTTTAAAAGTTCGTATACAAGTACTCGGTTGAACGGGATCGATAGGCGAAGGCCTTTGTGCCGAACCACGACGCACTTGAGTTGGAAGGAAGCGATACTAAGAGCTAGAAAATGCAAGATGTGCTTGAATAACCTTACGCTGACAATAGCGAACGAGTACGCGAGACCGAAGTATAGTCGAACGGGATGGTTATGCACGCAGCCTTTCGACTAAGTTGTGCCGAGTATCGCGCACCTAGACCTTTTGGTGCAAATGAGTTTGCGAGCGAGACCGACTATCGCTCGGACGAGAATAAGTGAGACTTAGAACGTATGTTGATAGAGACGCTACTTGACCAACGCTAAAAGGAATACGAGAAGTGGTTCTTAGACTTTGAGGAATGGGCGAACGCGCGACTGAACATATCGATCGGGAGTCGAATAACCTTTCGAGGATTTGTAGAATGACTTGACCCTGAGTGATGTATGTGATAGCTTCGAGAAAGAATAAGAATGAGTGTCAACGACTGGTCGAGTGGCTCGAACCCTGAGTTGGTTTTGACTTCAAAAGTCTCAAACGGGATATCGTTTGGACGAATTAAGAATGCGTAGTACGAATGTCACGACCCGATCCCAACTAATTGGGTCGAACCGGATCATGCCCAGCCTGCACCGTTGTTGAGACGGCGGCAGTAAGCTGTTTAGTAGCAGGTATTCATAATAACACAATTACATTTGTCACAACTGTTCTATTCGGAAATGAAACTTTGTTTAATAAAATATTCAGAAGTACAACTGGAAATGAAATGCTGAAATAAACTACAAACTCCAAATAAAGGAGAAAATGCAGAAAAGAAAAACTATCTAAGCATCTGGTTTTGTAGTCCCAGGATCAGCGTCCTCCAGAGACGGCTCTGGTACCTTCGCAGGGTAGAGGACCGGGTCATAATAGCCATTATAGAATAGCTCGTCATCCTCAGTGTTACCTAAAATGTTGTCTCCAGTCAGGAGGGAGCAAGAACGAAATATGCATCTCATAATTTAAATAGTAATTGGAAAGTGCAGGGTAAACAGTTTGAAATAATATTTTCAGCAGTTTAAAACAGTTCAGTGTGTTTTGAATATGCAAACGTCTATGACCGGCTTGGGTTGATCAGTAGTATCTTAGCGATACGATATGGCTTATCCCCGTGTGTGAGAGGGGTAAGCTAACACAGTCAGTTCAGTAGGGGCTTTGGTCATAAACGTCTACACTATTTCCCCAGTCCCAGATTCAGTAACAGTAACAATCAGTAGTTGAACCCTAAGGTAGAGTTCCGTGTCAGCAGTGTGGTTTAACATGCAGCTTAACTTTACTAAGGAAATTACAAGAAAACATAATCCGAAACTTGCCTTGTATTAGATTGACTGAAAAGACGAGTCGGTACCGAGGAAGGACGTCAGGTGTATCTTCGAGTTCCTACAGTTGAGAACTCGACTTAGAACCTTGAATAACCAGACTAAGTGTGCTAGTTGCAATCTCTAGTAGTAAATCCTAGTCAGGTTTTAAGTTGTATTAATTTACAGCTAACGATTACGTCGCAACTACGTGCGTTGATTAAACCGATTAATTGGATTATTTGGAAATAACACGAGAATCAATTAACTTTGGAAAACTTTGTGTTTTTGTAATATATTTATAAAATATAGTTTTCTTTTAGTGATAAATCATGAACTAGTTATTTACTAATATTTTATCCATTTTAACTAATTCTTAATTAATCAGTAAATTACGTTCTAATCTACGATTATGCGTCTAAACACAACCACCCAAATCACATCCACCAGAAAATAAAAAAAAAACTACGCTACACAATACAATGGCACAGCTAATGATCCTAGGGTGGGCTTATGCCCTGTACAATTTTCTTTTACATCAAATAAGAGAAATTGACTTAATTATTAAATAAAGTGCAGGAATTTAAATAACTAATATAAATAGCCTAAATATTAATTAAAATAATTTAAAAGAAAGCTAAGAGTCTCAGACTCGGTCCATTCCTCAAAATTTGGCTAATACCACAACGTCCGGTCGGACCGGTGCGTTTGCATTTCACCGGGGCCCACAGACCGGTACGGTCGTCGCCCGAAAATCAGTTTAAAAATTCATTTCCGAAAACCAATTTTGAAATCAACTAAATATAGTTTTGTAAAAATTTGGGCAACACTTCCTCTATTTCGGGACAACCCAAAACTGGGAAATGCGCCACAGAAAACCTGCAAATATTCCAACCCAAAATAATCCACAGAAATATCCACCAAAATGATTCCAAGCCACATAAAATAATTCCAACACCACCGAATAATTCCCGAAATATCCGGGAATCCATAATCCATCCAAATCACACCAACCCAGCAAGTAAAACACAGGAAATTAATCTAACGCAGCTAAACGAAAATATATAATGCAGCTAACCGGATTCCCGAGAGGGAACCGGGGACCGATCTATCATCATCGACTCTACGGGGACGAACTACTGTGACTATCCAGAAATTACTAGTTTCCGTTGGCGGGGAGCCGCGGGAAAAAATCTCGGAAAAGAAATCCGAACTAAGTCGGCAGCAGGTCGAAGTTCCGAACAGCGACGAGAGTCCACGGACAGCGGAAACGCCGGAGGGAACAGCAAGGACCGCGGGAAAGGGCGCTGGACAGCGCAGCGGAGCACGCTGACGCGGCGGGACGCGGACAGCGCAGCGGGGTCGGGGTTCTGCCGGCGGGGAATCGTCGGGCTGACTGCGGCGGAGGGAGCCACGGCCACAGGGGCTCGGCCGGACGGAGAGGGCGGCGCGGGAGGCGGTCGCCGGCCTCGGGACGGCGGCGGCTGGCCGCAGAGGGGGTCGCGGCGGCGCGGAGGCGTCGGCCACGGACGGTGGCGCTCGCGGGAGGCGGCGCGGTGGCGGATCCGGCCGGAGAAAGGGGCTTGGGAACCGCAGAGGCGGGGCGAGCTCGGAGCTCCACTGGACGGGCGGGTGGCGCTGGCCACTGGGTCGGCCGCGGAAGGAGTTCTCCAAAAGAGAACAGAGGGAGAGAGAGAGGGGTTTGAGAGTTTGAGTGAGATTTGAGAGTTTTTGTTAACAGAGAGTGAGGGTGAGAGAGATTAAAGAGAAGAGGGTTATTCCTCTGGTGTACGTGAGCAAGGGAGAGTGGGGGATGAGTTATTAAAGGAGAGTTGGTGGATGGGAGTAATAAAGAGGAGTGATGAGTGTTTGAAGAGAGGAGTTATAAGGAGGGGGGAGTTGAGGAGTTGTGGCTGTAAGTATTCATGGGAAGAAACGTAAGGAGAGAGGGGAAGTGGGGTGACTAAGTTTGGGTTGTTTGGCCAACTCGTGAGTGCTGGTCCTACGAGACCAGCCAAAGCTAATTGTTTTATTTATTATTATTATTTTTTATTATTATTAATATAAACCAAGTCAAAATTTGGAATTAAGAAAATGGGAGAAAGATTGGGTTAGGCTCAGGCCTGGGTCTGGGTTCGGACTCGGGTCTGGGTCCAAAAACAAAAATCCATGTTATATTTACTTTCGAAATCCTTTTTCATCCAAAAATATTTAATAGTAATATTAACAATAATAATAATAATTTCGAAATACTAATAATATCATTATTTAATTATTAAATACAAATTATGGGTTTCACAATCTTCCCTCCTTAGAAAATTTCGTCCTCGAAATTAAAGTAAGGTTAGGGATAGAAAAGACAACAGGTACGGATACTGCGCCCGTAACTCAGGTCCAACATAAGAATTTTCAAGGCAGTCATGGATGAGACGGTTTAGGGACAAGTTTCATTTATGGTGACATCCATGCAGAAAAATACAAAAGCGAACCAAAGTACACGAGGTTGATCAGACCATCATGCACCGGTCCTGATTAGACAATA
>JANAVB010031900.1:0-46434 GCA_029216955.1 Iris pallida
CGTCCCTAGGCTTTTTTTGTACAAGCGAGTTTGTAACGTGAAGTAAAACTCCAGTCCTCCGATAATTGTTCTGCTCTTTTATATTTTATGGCAAACAATGACGGCCAGGTACTTCGGTAGAGTCCATCGGAGAAGGAGGGAGGGAGCGTTGTCGGAGAAAGAGGGGGTGAGGGTGGAGGCATAATAGGATGAGCTTTAGGTCCTACTGCTTTTGATTTCTCTGTCGAAAAGCTGGGAGACATTGGTGGTGTTGGTGAGCAACTCCGTGCCTGATGGAGTTGTTGCGATGGAGGCAGTCAAAAGTAACTTGTTGAATGAGGAGGTTCGGCGCAAGCAAGTTGAATCGTCGCAAGAGTCCACTCTGGTGGCTTCCTACGGGAAGGGAAGACCCAAGTCATAGACGAGGACGGGGGGGGAGTTCTCAAAATCTTATGATTATGGACCGCAAGGAGGGCTGCTATCACTGTGGCAAAAGAGGTCATATCAAGAGGAACTGCATGAAGTTCAAAGCTTAGAAGGCCAAAGGCAAGGAAGATCAGGAGGATCTCACGGCGTTTGGAGATATCATTATCGCAGCGACCGACGCAGAGGAACCTTGTGGCATATGTTATGATGACGACTGGGTCACGGACACGGGGCGTCATACCATGCCACTCCATAAAGGAGGATCTTCACGTTATACCACGACGACAGGTTTTATCATGCCCCGACTCGGAAATCATTCATCCTCGCTTTATTTCATTGAATTGATCGTTCTCGCTGGGGCGTGATGCCGTACGAGTCTGGAGTTATACTCATACAAGGCAAGATGACAAGTTCTCAAAATGGTTATCTTTGATTTTGTTATTAATAGCTGAAGGAACAGAGTATACGAAATAATTCTCTTTATTGATAAATGAACTGAGGTTACAAAAACTTTTAATAGTCCAACTGAAATTGTCGGATTGGCTTACAACACTCAGGTTCTCTCTTATCCATAAAAGATTTCATCATTCCATACATCATGTCTTCTATATCTCGGCCGCATCATTCTGTTGCAAGTCCGAGCGTCAATGCAGTCGTACGCCTCAAAATGCTACGGTATTCCATGCCTCAGTGCGTTCAAGTGAAGCTCCGCTGCAAGCAGATCATTTTCTGAACCTGTAAGTAATCTGATAGGATATTAGTACTAATCCTCTCGCGTACTGATTAGAGATCCACTTTACTAAACCGACATTAAGTAGATATATGAATCATGTAGCTTAACTTGTGATCTTTCTATATTTACCTTAGGATATGTTTCAAGGCATATTCGAAAGCAGTAAGGCATGTTATCTCATGGCAAGCATGTTATCGATGATTTGCATAAGCAAGCAGGCAACCAACAGAACTCTCATGTTGTTTCGTGACACCAACATCGATGCACTCACCCTTGTACTGATGCAAGGTGAATGCGCCGACCATTTTTCCCTGTCATGTTATAAGTGCTCTCTATGCAAGATCTCCGTGTGCCTGCACTTTCGGTCCACCGTTCCTTAACTATATGAAGGTCGTTGGCGTATTCGCGCCAGAATGGACTAACTTGTTTATCTTTTCTTTTCTCAAATTGGATAACCCGGCGTCCTTCCCGTACAGGTTGCTAGCCTCAAGTATCCGAAGGACGCCGAACTTACCATCAATTGCGGCTTATCATATCAGTAGCAGAACGTAAGTCATGTCCAAAAGATGTGCACCAACAATGATTAATATTCCTCCTAGGCTGAACGGTCCCGGTACCCCAGTATTTAACTCATTCGAAGGAAAACACCACGCACTCGTGCACGAGCAATATCTCAAGTCCATTTGACCATGCAACACGTGTCAGACTCATACAACCAAACATAGTCTTGAGTCCGAAACTCAAACTTCATGTCGTCTTGCATTTCTCTTTCTTTCAACGTTCTCACTCTTTCTATGTTCTCACATTCTTTATACGAGTTCATTCTTTGTTTCAATATTCAACGGAACCATGCCCCAACTCAATGTTCGTCAAACGAATGACCCGAAGGCCCCGAACATTCCGAGACACCATGCAACATTCGACAGTTTCGTCACATTCATGCCACAAATGTTTTCTTTGCAACGAAGCCATCTTTTATGATTCTCGTGCACGTACGCACGCTTTGACCCAATTTTTCTATATTCTTTGAGTCGTACATGCGATGCATGCCTCGATATCGTATTTTCATATTCTATGCCTTAGTGTTCAATATTCATGGCTCGTACACTAGGGCAGTTACCTCAATAGTCTTTCAATATGCTAGCCTTCTAACTCGTGTGCGGGGGCACGAATGATATGTACGCTGAGGCACTCGTCGATACAGTTATACCATGTTCTTATGGCTTGCGCACCGAGACGCTCGCCGTTGCGGTATTTCGATGTTCAATAGCGATTCGTGCATTTGATGCATGTTTTATTCAATTATTCTATCTAGTGTTCGACACGCATTATGATTTCTCTCCTTCAAGCCACGCTCGTGGACTCGATAGGTTAACTTAGCATACAACGGTTCATTTTACTTAGGCATGAAGAAGTAGAAAACAAGGGTCAAACTTCTTCCACCTTAAGTCGATACGTCTTGTCGTTTCGCTGAGCCGATGTGGCTCAATTTTATAACTTTGTTTGCACGACCAACTCTTCTGACTTAGCTATTCGAGCACTTTGTGTTACGTTAAATTATCCGACCGATTTGGCTTACCGTACCTATGCCTCAGTCCGTTGCGAGGCGATGATTTGGTTTTGCGGACTCTGTCGCAAACAAGGCAAAATTTTGACCTCTTATATTTTAGCGTAAAAGTATAGCCTGCATACGAAACCAACTAAAATGAATATTCGTTCGAATCGGACTAATGCATTACATCGATTCAATTTCTTAGAATCTTCGAACCGACTAAATGCTTTCTCTCGGGCCAATGTAACTCTTGCATCGATCCTGACTTGATGCATTCCTTGGGTCAACGTAACTCTTGTATCGATTCGCATCGATACGTTCTTCAGGACAGCGAACTCTTCGAGCCAATGACTCAGCATAATGTACCATACGGAATGGGACATTACATAATATACCACATAAAATAAGGTTCGTCCTCGAACCAGAACCAACACTCAATCCAGTTGTTTTGCTAGATCGTTTTACGATCCCGTCCCACTATCGTTTAGATCATACAACTTAGTTTGGATCATACACATATTTTAGGCGTCCCACCAATATATGTATTTCAGCCAAGCCGAGTTGTAGGAAACTGGAACCAAGCTAACCGGTAAATTTTCAATCCTCGAATACTTTCCATCTCATACTCTCGATCAGACTTGGGCTCTAGTATTTATTCCCGTAATTCTATCGCATATGCATATTCGATGCATACGTGATCATCTAACAAAAGTCACGGCACATGATATGATTCAGAAATCACATTTCTTATTTCGTAAGTTTTATATGGACCATCAATTCTATACGTCGCATCAAGCCATCGCGTATCTGATCACAATAAGTCTCCGCAACGCCTTGCGTTCAAAGTTGCTGTCCAACTATTTCTGAAGTTTCACATTACAACTCATCTCGATACGATTTCTCTTTGTTGACTTGCAATATGCATCAACAATTAGGACTACGCCCGCTAGGTGACTTACTTAGACACCGTGCTCAAATTCTTTCGACACAACTTTTAAATTATCGTTGTATAAAGGCTACAATCTATTCGACACAAAAGTTCCATTCGAGTCGACGATGCTCAAAGGCAACAAATTATTTTGACACAAAGGTCTTTCTATGACGTGTCTTATGTTTGATTCCTATCGAGTAAGAATTCCCTAGCAAAATTTCCAACTTGTCCGTCTCACGACATCGAATATAAGTTTGATTCACGCAAGCTCAATTGCAAGGTGAATCCAAATTCAATGACACAACTTTGAAAGTAATTCTCTTATCGCTCGCTCTCGTGTATAGGACGATTCTCGAAATTGCCTATCCATATTACCAATATCGTCGACCAACATAATCATTCAAGCATTCATCCGACAAAGTCTAAAAATTCGATTATATCATTCTCAGCCGAAGCTATTCCATCAATTCCTAAAATAATTATTCGATCGCCTAGACTTATCATCAACATGCACCATATCATATTTGTTCTCGATGCAATTCCATATATGACATCATATGGGTTTGCAACATTTACTTTGATTTGGCGGTCAAGTCTTCTAGGGTCAGCTACCCCGAAGCTACGCTCAATAATTACGGATCAATAACGAAGAACAGTTACTACGAACCATGCTATATTATTTTGGAGCCAAATCACGTTCCGATAATTTCTATGGGACTACCCAAATTCGAACAAAATCGTTTCTATCTGCGCAACTATCCTCCAAGTAATTCATGCACTAATATTTATGATTTTGTAATTCACAAAATATCTACTTATATTGAGTTCGAGTCTTTCTACCCACGATCGACACCCGAGATGCTATACGCATCGAAACAATCGTCGATGAATTTATAGTCTTGCCCTGATCAATCACAAAGTTTATGATCAATCAGTTCGTCTCTTTCGTATTGCTATTTTCGAAAATATCGATATCGTAGGCCTGCCCCATTTTGTGTTCTCACCTTATGCTTACATTTTTTTGCGTATCGATTTTGATGTCATATCAATTTTGATAGCGCGAGGGTCAACTTTGAATATGCATCAACGTCGACTTAGCTCGCATTGCATACATTCAAGTTCTAGACGAACTTTTCTATATATATCAAATTATTTTCTGCTTTGTCGCATACTGTTATACTTCGATCGCGTAATCGAGTTACAGATTATACAACATCGAACCCTCGAGTTATATGATCATGTCCTCTAAGTTTCACGCGAGTCAGTCATACTCAATTGAGTTTCATCTCAATGTAACCAACTATTTTTTAGGCACGATTATCTGCATCAACCAACGTTTTCATCGAAGTCGCAAGTCATGCGATCCGATTACAAATTCGCATAGCCCAATATTTCTGTCGAGATCGCAAGTCGTGCGATCCGATTATAATTCGCATCGACTAACATTTGCATCGAGCTCGCAAGTCATGCGACTCGTTTATAACTTTAAGTTTCCTATCCCGTCGATCCGATTATTGCTTCAAGGGATAATCGTTTCGTCAGTCTCGGTCATTCAATCGCCTTATAAATTTCTGTCCGACGTATCATTCATTGATACAAGTCCCCGCACTATTGTTCCAACCGATTATCGAAGAACACTTGCATCAATATACAGTTATACAAATTTCCAATGAGTCTCGGTACTATCCGTCCGTTGTGGACAAACCTTCCGTAATTCACACAACGTGTCGATAGAATCTATCGCACAAGTGGTATTGCTATAACCCCTCTTTCCGAAATTTTGATAATATATTTTTATTTATTTATTTGAATTAAATGGTGATTTTAGAATTTTTTATAAATAATTACTTAGTTAATTATTACGGTAGATGACTTTACCCATGATGGAGTTTTGAAGTACAAGATGACTAGAAATCGTGGCACGGATAGTGCAATGGCATGCTTCGACTAGTGTATTAGTCCTGATAGGGAAGGCCGAGCCATAGTGAGGTCCTAACTAAGAAAATTAGGCCAAGTTGCGACTTAACCCTTACCGAAGATTTATTTATTTATTAATTATATTATTGAGTTTAGGGAAACCGGTTGTACCGAACTAGTCTAGATTCGACCCAAAACAAGCCCAAGCCCATGTAGTCATGGGTACGTCCAATGACATACGTGTTGATGTAATTTGGTATGAGTGTGTTGTATTGAATATTTTCTAAATACTCGTTAATTAAATATTATAAATATTATTATTAGTTGATATTCAATGACATTTGTATAAATAGGTCATTGTACATTTTAGAATTATTAGACTGCATATAATGGTATATATACACCATTATTGTTTTATTGAATTTCGTTATTATTATTATTTTATTATCAAGGTTATTATTATATAATAATAATATTATAATATTATTATTATTATTGGTGATATTATATTTGTCAAATAAATGTTATATATATATATATATATATATATATATATATATATATATATTCGTATTTATATAAATAGGCTCGACACTAGGAATAGATGCTATTGGAAGTTATTTAGATTTTATGGAGAATATTATATTAGTATATATATATATATATATATATATATATATATATATATATATATATATAATATATATATATATATATATATATATATATATATATATATATACAAGTGTGTATATGGTTTTTAATAATGAAAACAAAAAGGAAAAAAAAACAGCAACCCACGAGATATTGGACCACCAATATCTCGTGAGTCACATACCAGGCCCAACCCGCGACCTAGAGTGTTTCCAGGCTCCAACCGAGTAAAGGAATCCGATCTTCCCCATGAGAAGTAGCGGCTAGGTATATAACGCGAAAGAGACGGGGGAGTTCATACGAAACCCTAACCCCACACGCAGCATCTGGCCGCGCACGCCACTGCTGCTTTACCGCGGGATGATCGACGGTCGTCGGGCAAGACCGTGCACGACCACGGAGGCACAGTGCGCGCAAATAGAAACAGCAACAGCAGCAGCGTGTCGAAGCTCCTTCGCGCGATGATTTCTCCGCCATCACTCCACCATCTTCGAACCAATTTCACAGGTCAGATCCCCATGTAACCCCCTACAAGCCTCTTTAATTAGATTATTTTATTTTGTGTCGAACACGACGAAATACGATTCACAAATCGACGTAAATCAGTCCCAAAACAGGACAACGGTTCATCCTCAACCTCTAGTTTGGAAGAGAGATTATGAACCAACCACTAGGAATTATCCAAAACCATTTGAAGGCAGTTATAGACAACCTATAGGGCTCTGCAACCCAACTTACGGAGTTTGATTTCGTCGACTGTACATCGAGAAATCGGATTCCCAATTTGGCAACAAACCTGTTTTTAAAATTATAAAATATTGAAAAACTCTTCGATACGACGTGCGTCCCGCCAATCCGGGCAACGTAGTCATGATCCGAAAGTATCGAAAGGTGCAAAATGGTTTATTGGACGTGTGGGATTTGACGGAATTCAAATTGGTTGCGTGTGCGCGACGAATTTGATGTGTATCCGTCGAAATTTATCGTATCGACCTCTGTACAAATTTCTCAATTACTTTGTGCACATTCGTCAGATCAAGACAAAACTTGTGCCAACAAGACCGTATCATTTTTCTGGTCCCGTATGCCAAGTTTGGTCCAATTCTGAGACAGTTGATCGGATCGCCATTTTGCGGACCTTACGGTCCGATTCAACGGGCGATTTTGTGCACGGGCCACCAGAATCCAACTTTGGACATACGGTTGAGTTCGTATCATCAAAACGAATCCGTAGACATGTAGTTTGATGGCTTTAGAGACCATTGACTCTGGCACGTTTTTCGGCAACATCTAGGCTAGTCTCCAAAGTCTCAACTAGCAAAGGTCAAAAATAACAACCATTACTCAAACAAATCAAATTAAATTCAAATTTTTCAAAATAACCAAAATACCCTCAAGCTAAAATGTGGTAGTAACACCGGCATCACCATTGACTCCGAACCGCCTGCCCTCATCGGTTCCTCCAGTGGCCGACCAGCAACAGCAGCGGCGCGCCGCAGCAGCAACAGTAGCAGTAGCACGAGAGGAGATCTCCGTCCTCACCATCCTAACTGGTCGGCATCCGCAGCCCCGCATCGACCGCGCCCCCGGGCCAAAGCCGGCGTCCGTTCCCTCGTGCCCCCTTATCCCGCCGGCGTCCGCCTCTAGAAATCCTAATTCTTTGGGGTTGGGCTAGCCCCAAGTAAAATTTGGGCTATCGCCAGTAAAATTTCCACTATATCGGGCTGTCCCCTAGTAAGGGTTAGCCCCTAGAAAATGTTAGGGTGCCCTTAGAATTAGCCTAGGCAAAACTTAAGGATAACCTATACAGCTTTTCCAATTGCCTATTCCTGCGATTGCACTTGTAGAGAGAGTTCAATAACAAAAGTGAGTAGGAATGAATGTGCTTCCTACAAGAGTAGCCCAATGCGCATTCGGCAGTTCCTACCAAGGACCGTAAGTAGTGAAATCACGAACTTGTGGTTTGATTTGTGGTTGTAACATCAGAGCTTGATGGAGTGTCTCGGATGGCAGGGGAAGAGATGAGCAGGTTCAACGGCTTATTTTACAAGTCCATTGGCAGCTTGAAAGCAGTTATGACATAAATCGACCTGGTGCAAATAGACTGTTAGTCCGAGGAAGTAAAGATGGATCACACTAGTCAGGAACAAATATTTACGCGAAGTTGTCAAATTTTGCTCTATGTTTAATCCTGATGTTGTTGTCGAGGTTGAAGAGATTCACACAATACTATGCTTTCCAGGGGAGGCCCTGGACCAGGACAGGCCAGACGACGGCCCAGGGGCCCCTGACGAAAGGGGGCACCAACATGGAACTGTCTATAATAGAACTAGTATGCATCATGTGCTTTTTTTTAAACAAAAAGTATTATGGTGTAGTGGTTACAGTGCTAGACTTGTATTTAAGAGGTCATTGGTTCAAATCTTGACTACAACAAATTTTTGTTTTATTTATACTTTTTTTACATTATGTATGGGGCCCATTTAGAAAAATTTACCTCGGGCCCCCAATTGCTCAGGGCCGGCCCTGATGCTTTCTTAATAAACTGGACTCCAACGATACTCCTTAAAGAATCATATTACAAACAGACAAATATTAAACTCGTTCTTCATTGCAAACGTAGTTACAATTTAGATATAACATTTACATAAGGGAGAAAGAAGGAGAAGACGATTGGAAAAAAAAAATCTTGTCAGTGTGATGAAGACCATCGTTGCTCAAATCAAGATTCGTCCTCTATTGATGATTTGTTCTCAGGAACCAGCAGGTTAACGAAATGAACTTCTGAAACGCTCATAGTCACCTCTATGTACAACTTGAATGGATTCACTGGACGCCCTTTTTTTCATTTTATTTCTCTCCAGAAGGAGACAAGAAGAGTCTTTATAGAGAGGGGTGGAAAATCCAACTCTAATTCTGGATGATATGGGATTAACATACCAACTCCCAAAGATTGAGATTGATTATACAAATCCCGTAATCTGTGCATATGCACATGATCCGCGTAGCCCACGGATGCACATAGCAGCACAACGATAATGCAGCACATGCACACATCCAATCATACGCGCAGCAGTGCATGCGCACATCCACTCATACGTGCATATCTGTGCATGCAACTAGCGTATAAAATGAGCACACAAGTGCAACGTTTGTACACAAGCGCCAACTCATGTCTGATGAGTACATACGAAGTACAAAGTGCGGCATTAAAGCGTCAATTTTTGCCCTTCGTCAGAGTTGCTAGCTTCTATGAGAATTTTCCAAAGAGATTGACAAAAACTTAATCTTTCCTTGAGGTATTTAACTAAAGTCTCTCTAGAAAAACAACCAACATGGCACCCACATGGCCCACCACTCTCCACATGTGCATACATCAATAACAAGTATAACTATATATCAAGATACTCATTTGGAGTATTTTTTTTATGTGGGACTATCTTTCTAGTGGTTCCAAGAAAACTATAACAATCTCCCACAAATCTCAATACATTGGCTAAGTGTTCTCCACAGTGACTACACATCATGCATTAGGATAAATGTCGCTTATGACTTGAATATTTTCGTAAGAGTTAAACAACAATATAGTACTTGAATGAACCGAGCCTTGTATTCAGTACCATAGCTACTATTTTTCTCACTCATACAATGACATCAGTTGTGCCTCTGGTTGCACATTAAATGCCATGTGCTGACATCGTCTCGTTGTATATATCTTGGGTATCTACAAGTTTACCCTTAAGATACGACATCCATCTCATTCCATACACTTTGGTGAGTTCTTTTAGAGAGTTCAAAATACCCAGCATAAAGCCTTGTGCTTTTTGGCGGTGCTACGTCGCTATGACATGACACAAAGTCGAGGCTCCACCTCCTATGGTGTTATACCACTGTAGTATGATGTCCCATGTTTCTTTGTAGTGCTTTACTACCTATCATGAAGTCTTGCGCTTCCTTGTGGTGCTACATCGTTGTGACATGATCCCAAGCCGATGTCTCAGTCTCATGTGGTGTCATCCCACTGTAACATGAGGTTACTGGCCTCGTGCTACCTAGCACTCTCCATTCTTCAGCATTATGCTGCATGTTTATGTGCAGTGCTATGCCGCTATGACATGGTCCGAAGTCGAGGCTTTATCTCATGGTGGTGTCACCACACTATATCATGGAGTACTAGCTCATTTGTAGTGCTGAGCTACATCATTCTTTTTGTGTATGAGCATGTTGTGAGGGAGATGCATCAATTTGAATCCTTCAATAAAGTAATAGAATAATCATTCAGTCTACAACTAAAAGAGAGGTATACACGGCTAAAAACTGAAGTTAGCTTAAGTTAATTGGTAAAACTAATACACAGAAGTCAGGATGGCCGAGTGGTCTAAGGCGCCAGACTCAAGTTCTGGTCTTCGAGAGAGGGCGTGGGTTCAAATCCCACTTCTGACATTTTTTTAATAAAATGTACTTTCTGCTTCCCGCTATCATTTCTAGGGTTTTCCAAGGGCGGGTTTCATGGCGACACCCGGCGATCTCCACCTTCATGTCGGGAACTTTGTCGGGAGGATCGAGGCCTGCGCGCTCCTTTCCCCACTTCGACTCGGACACGAAGCTCCTCCACGGAGTCTTCCGAGCCGACACCAATGGCGGGATCGGTCTCCTTCCTCAAGCCTTCCATGGATGCCTTTCCGGCTCAGGTGATAATCATTCTCTTCGTGATTCCTATGTCTGACGTTTTCCCTATTTTGGTATCAGTGCTATATTGCATGGACACGGATACAATTAACACCGAGACACAAGCTCGTTTTGGAGTGTGTGATTCCTAGCTTCAGTAAAGATGTCTCCTTTAGGAATACTAAATTGGGAGCATTAGAATAGGAGTGAGTATATGTAATACTAGGAGATTTGAAATTTCTGCAAAACCTAGGTATTGCACTTCTAAATTAAACAGTGCAGTCAATAGTATATTTGTCATCAGAAATGACTTAAAAATCTGCAAATATTTTATTTTTCTGATGCGCTAAGCCAGCGCGAAACTGGTATTAGTACAAAACAAAGACAAATTGATGAAAGAATTCCGCCCCAAACTTTGGGCTAAAGGCTTTGTCGCTTCTATCGTGTCACTAACATTTGGTTTTATACATCGTGTTTTTGGTCTTTATTTTTTAGAGTAAGGGCCGGTTAATTTTCTATCTGGCCTTCGTACTTATAAGCTGTCACTTAGAAATTTAGGAGCAAAACTACTTTTAAGGAAGCAACAATTTTTTTTAGTATTAATATTGTAAGTGCAGAGGAGTTTGAATTACAAGAAGGCGTGTTTACAGTTTTAGTAATTTTGAGAGGTTCTAAGAACACGCGGAGTCTCCCTGTCCGACTTGCACAATGTCATGGAGGAGAGTAACTTGAGGAGGATCGGCGTCAATGCTTACATGAGGCTCGGTACGAGTGAGCATTAGAGCGATGTTGTCCCAGCACAACTTACGTTCTTGGTTTCTGACCAGCTTCCTTTCTGTACAGATATGGACAAGAGGAGCTGACCACCACCACCTCCCAAAGGCGGCTTGGGAACAAATGCTAGTAACCCGTCTTCAATCGCCGGCTCCTCTCAAGTCCCAGTTTGTCCCCTCAAAACATGAGCAAGGAAGGGTTTGTTTGCTATACAACAAGTCTTGCAGGGTGAGCAACTTCAGAAAGGGCTACCTCCCAAAGAACTCCCCCTCTATTCCTCTCACACAAACGAAGGGGATACATGCGTCCTCACCAAGGGAGCTAAGAAGTCTCAGGCGCCACGCCGATCATTGCACCTTTGTAGTGTCTACGGTGGGAGGTCCGGAGGGCGTGCTGGAGCTCTTCTGGTATATGTTGTTCACCGAAAGTGTCTACGGGGACAAGCACAAGAATTCCCTCCAAGCTCATGCAAAAGACTTTGCTCGGGCCTCCATCTCCAATTGTCCACGGTGGGAGGTTTGGAGCGCATGCTGGAGGTCTCCTGCTATCTGTTGTTCACCGGAAGTGTCTAGGGGGACAAGCACTAGAATGCCCTCCGAGCTTGGGCCTCCATCTTCCAACCTTTGCTGCACGCTTCTCCCTTCTCCATGGGTCCAATGTATTTCATTTTGACTTATTTGGATGCTAAGTACTTTGTCTTCGATCATACAGGCGACCATTGCATCCTACAGTCTTCTTGACCTTAGTGAGGAAATTGAGCACATAGCTTCCTGTATTTCAGAGCGGGTGCCAGTTAGAACGACCTTCGCACTGCGAAGAGGCTAAGGGGAGGAAGTTCGGCCCCTCCTGTCGAAGTCAAGAAGTTGAACTCCAAGTCTAGAAGGCGGAAAGGGTCTAAAAGGCCGACTCGAAGGTACACCGGCGAAACACGTTTTTGTTCCAGACTGACTCGAAGTGTCTTTTTTTTTTTGTATAAAATCGCCTGTATACCGATGTTGGGACTAAAGATAAATTTTGGATGTTTTATTAGCACCGTTGGATCGTGATCAATGATCGAGATCTTTTCGGAAGTTGGGTGCTTTAAATAGGTGTTTCCTAGCCCTAAACTCAAGAAAACAATTTAAGGAGAGAATTTCTCAAATAGGTGCAATTTTCTAAGGAATGGAAGAGGTGAATTAGAGTTCTGGGGGTTGATTTGAAGAGAGATTCACAACCCTTGTTGTAGTTTTCTTCCCTATTTATAATTTTATGCATCAATTCATCACTCGGTGAATCTATTACAAGATTCACAACCCTTGGATGAACCAACATATCCAATCATTTCATCACACCTATTCAACCATTGGTGAGGCCATTCATCCAACATTTGGATGTATACTAGATACTAGGAAGCACATGCACTCCAAAATAACTGAGCTGACAAGTCGTGTCGGGCAAGTATTAGACACACGGCAGACACTCCAAAATCATTAGGACGCCAAAAATGGGTGCCGTGTCCGTGTCTTCGTGTCTTTAATGTGTCGTGTTGTATTTGTGTTCGTGCAACATAGACTAGATACTATTGTAGTATGTACTATACGTCGTTTTTCTAGGAGAAATTATGGATAACGTTTGTTGATCAAAAATATAAAAAAGTTCGCAGATATCTTAGATTTGAACTCATAACCAATACATTTGCTTATTGTGATCTAACCACTAAGAGATAAAATGCTTGATGCATGAATTAGCAAATCAATAAAATATAAATATTTTGAAACGTAATATACTTTTTTTGGGGAACTACAAAATTCCAAAATATTGTCTGTTTCAATGGTCTGTTTTTCAATAGGCTGTTTGTCATGTGAGGTAAGTTTGGTGAGTTGATTCACTGGGTTAGGCTACCTGTAATTCGAGTAGGAAAGGTCACTAGGAATCAAACATAAGGCCTTATCCTAAGGTTCCCTTAGGCTGGTTTACATAAGTGGTGATGTCTAATTGACCAGATAAGAGACTAAATAAGGTTAGTGCAAATGAATTCAAATCATCATCATCATCCAAGTCTTCTTCCATCAGAATGGAATCAGTTATGGAGCATGAGAAATCTCCATACAAGATTTGACGAAGTTTTATGACCGGCTGTCGACCTGATTTCAATCTGTATGCTGGTGCAAAATTTCTAGCCAAGGTAGTTATGGGCAGAAGAAGGTCATGCCATGGGTGGGATTTCCTTGAAGTGTGGAACTTAGTTTGTGTTGGATTGTATCTCGTTTCCGGTTGAGCGTTCAAATGGGGGTGACAATAAAGTTGGTAATTTAGTCCCACATCGGTTAGGAGGTGGGATCATATTGTGTAGTTAATTGGAATTGCTTCAGGCCTTACATGAGAATTCTCTTTTAAGGCATATGGGCCCAATTCAATATTGCACCTCACAGGCCAACTCCTGTTCGGGTCACACCGTGTTCCCAACAAGTGGTATCAGAACCCATAGTTACGGGGCTAGTTTGGACGGCTCTAATTGGTTCGAGACAGGTGGTGCTGAACGTTCATGTGTATAATCGGATTATACAGGCTCTTCTCAAGGTGGAGTATGAGCATCAACTACAAGAATTGGCTTCAAAGGTTGGTTTGACGAGCCCAAGATGGAGCAAGATGTTGTGGTTGACACACAAGTGTGGTGTGGATGACCGTGTCAGGTTTGGTTCTATGGTCGAATGAATCGAGAACGAATCGAAATGACAATATGTTGGATTTCTTAGGTGCTCAGCTGGCAGGAACGAGCAAAGGTAGTCGGAGTGTGCTAAGGTTGTTCGGTTAGCGGAAACGAGCAAGGGTGCTCAGCTAGCCGGAACGAACAAAAGTTAGCCGGGTATGTAGGTTGTTCGGTCAGCGGAAACGAGCTAAAGTGAAGATTGTTGGATTGTATCTCGTTTTCGGTTGAGCGCTCAAATGGGGGTGACAATAAAGTAGGTAATTTAGTCCCACATCAGTTAGGAGGTGGGATCATGTGGTGTAGATAATTGGGATTGGTTCAGGCACTCGTTTAAGACATATGGGTCCAATTCAATATTGCACCTCATGGGCCAACTCCGGTTCGGGTCACACTGCGTACCCAACAGTTTGCCTGTAATTTTATCATTTGCACACTTCCATGATTCAGAAGGATACATATTTCTCTGATAAACATTAAAAAGTAGATCTGAAGATGGAAAAGAAGAACGTAAAACCATGGCAAAAACATGATGGAAGATTTAGTCAAGCATGCACACTGTACAATATTTGGAGATGCGTTAGACAGATCCATTATTTCCATGAGACAACCAGGAACTCATTGCACTTGGAACCCGAGAAGTCAACTTATCTGAATTGGTGAATAATTTGTGTCGAAGTTTGTCTGGTTCCAAATGTTTCCTGCTTATTAAATGGAATGGTGATTGCTGCAGATTCTAGTAGATCTAATGATCTAAAAATGTGTAGGAACTCCAGATGTGATCAGTTCCTTTTGTGAGGGATTAAACTCGAAGTAGAGTCCCCTTACATCATTGGAGTTATTGGTTATCCATATTAATAGCAGAGTAATTACAGATATCCTCATTGCTAATTTGGCAGTATTTACCTTTATAAAACACTTGTAGTTGATAATGTTGCTGTCAAATGAATATGCTCAAACCCTCGAGTTTTCATGAAATCAATGGGGTTAGTGGCATCATCCCATCAGATGCTATAATAATTCAGTGCGATATATTATTGGTTGGTGGCTTTCTTTTGTTTGCTTGCTACGGATTAGAAACTGTTGGTGCTTTCTTTACATGGAGAGAGCTAGCTCTCAACATGCCTTGTAAAATTTTAGTCCCACATCGGAAATGCACCATGAGTTATCTCAACATATATACTTGGGTGTGTTGTTGAGAGATGCACATGAGGTGGTGACCCTAAGGAGGGAACCATATGAGTGATTTTACTAGGAGTTAAGAATAAGGCTCCAAGGATTAAGCATTAATGCTTTTGTCATTCTCTTGGATTAATTCCATTTGGAGCTAAGCCCCAAAGGGGCTTAGCGACTCGGACTCGGGCTCGGGCTCATGGGCTCATGAGGCGTAATGTGGCGTTTTGTTGGCGCACTTTGCACTTAGCACGTCATGCGGCTCATGTGATCCATGCGGCCATGAGGCTCATGCGGCCAGGCTGCTGCTGCTGCCGCATGGAGGGTTCCGCTGACTGTGCAGACTACAAGTCAGTTATGGAAAGACTGATTCAATGCGATTAATTCAGATCCTATCTTTGTGGGATTTGAATTAATTTCGTTGCTATCTTTGTGGGATTTGAATTAATCTCGTTGCTATCTTTTTGGGATTTGATTCAATCTTTCCATAACTGAAGAGGCAGCTAGGGTTTCCACCCTCTCTCTATATATACTCTCTTCTGGCCTCCTTTGTGGCTACTACGAAAATTATAAGTCAGAAAAGGAGAAAGAGAGAGAGAGAGAGCTGCTGCCGCCATTGCAAGTCCATCCGAGGAGTCAGAACAGAGGTGACTTCGAGCGTTCCACAAGTTCTTCAAACTTGCTGGTTCCTGGAAGCAGTTCGTGTGGGGCGAATCTTGCTTTGAGCAACGGTGTTTTGACACCCCAGCAACTGTTCTTCATCTAATCTTTCTCTAGATTTTTGTACCTCGTTCTGTCCCAATTGCAACACGTTTGCAAGGAAGAATGAGAGATCTTCTCTTCTCTATTTTCCTCCTCCATATTGTAATCGGGTTATTTGGTTTCTGTATCATCGTAGATCTCTGTTGCATCTGTTTTACCATCTTTGATCAAGCCCCGGGACTAACAATCTCAAAGCAAGATCCGTGTAGATGGAAAACATTAATGCTTCGCTCCTCCAATCGGACTTCTGCAAGTTGGAAAAGTTCGATGGAGAGCATTATCAAGTCTGGAAGAGAAATGTTTACCTAACTCTTCAACTAAAAGACGTTGATCATGTTCTGTTGGAGGAAGAACCCTCTGTTCCAGACACTGGATCTACTGTCGCAATCAACGCGGCTACCAAACTCCAGGCCAAATGGAGAAGGAAAAATAGCATCTGCAGGCTTCTCATCCTGAATGCTATGGAGGACTCCCTGGCAGAATCCTACTCGAAGAAGGAACTTGCCAGAGACATATGGGAGTCTGTGGAAAAACTGTATGAAGAAGACAAGAACAGGAGCAAAATGTTTGCGGTTGAAAAATATCACAAATTGCTCTTTGAGGACGAGAAGTCCATGTTGCCACATGTGAAGGAATTTCTGAAGCTACGTCAGAAACTGGAAGCCGAAGAGATGTCCCTTCCCGACAAATTTGTCGTTGGAGGGATCGTCTCAAAACTTCCTGCTGGATGGAGTACCTTCTATGCAAGGATGCACAGAAAGAAGCTCGACATTAGCTTGGGAGATCTACTTCAAGAGATCCATGTTGAGGACGAGATGCGTTCCCAACAGAAGGTGGACACTCTGTCCAAACAGTTGGCTAAAACCAATCTAGTGCAGACAAGAGATCCCAAGGGGAAGCAGGCGGCTTCTCATCCCAAGAAGAAGGACTTCACTAATCTAAAAGTGAAGGGTCCTTCATTCAAGCAACAGAAGACTAAGTCCCACGTGACTTATTACAATTGTGGCAAGAAAGGCCACTACAAGAGTGAATGCAGATCCAAGCCTAAACAATCAGAGAAAGCTGAGTCTAATAAGGTTTCATTGGTTTCTAACATTGTTGCTATGATCGCACAGGTCACAACTGTTGGGGTTGACTCTGACTGGTGGATAGACACTGGTACGACTTGTCATGTCTGTTCTGGCAAGGAATGGTTCGTCACGTACCAGCCGATATCTGACAAGGTTGTCATGGCGAACCAGGCCCAAGCTGAAGTTCTGGGGATCGGGACTGTGGAGCTGAAACTCACTTCTGGGAACACTCTGACGCTTCAAGGTGTGAAGCATGTTCCGGCGATTGCCAAGAACCTGATCTCTGGGAGCCTGCTCTGCAACGCAGGCTTGAGGATGGACATCAATGCTGGTCAGATGGTGATGTCCAAGAAGGGAACATACTTCGGGAAGGCTTATCAAACCGAAGGAATGTTTAAAATTCAGCTTGTCAACCAGTTTGATGACATTAATGCAGTTGCATTTTCTGATTGTTCTCTTGAGTTGTGGCATAATAGACTAGGACATGTTCATTGTAAAAGAATTAACAAAATGTCTAGTCTAGGACTTATCTCCAAATGTGGGGTAAGGTGGAGAAGTGTGAAGTGTGTGCTCAGACGAAGATCACAAGGAAACCCTTTCATCGGGTCAATCGAAGCACAGATCTTCTGGAGTTGGTGCACTCCGATATCTGTGACTTCAAACATTTCTCCACGAAGGCCGGGATGAAGTATTTCATAACCTTCATCGACGACTTCTCAAAATATGCATTCGTCTACTTGCTCAAGTCTAAAGATGAAGCTTTCGAGAAGTTCAGAGAGTTCAGGGCCGAAGCTGAACGGCAGACTGGACAACAACTCAAGAGGTTGAGAAGTGATCGAGGTGGGGAGTACAGGTCTCATGAATTCGCATCATTCTGCAAAGAACATGGAATCATATGCGAGACTACTGCTCCATATTCTCCTCAATCCAATGGAGTAGCGGAGAGGAAGAACAGAACGTTGACAGAAATGATGAACTCAATGCTGCTAACCGCGGGTCTTTCTAAATGCTACTGGGGAGAAGCTGCATTGACGGCCACTTTTATTCTAAATAGAGTACCGTATGCAACTTCAGACGTAACTCCTCATGAACTCTGGTTCAAAGTCAGACCAAACTTGAATGTCATTCGAGTGTGGGGGTGTCTGGCGTATGTGAAGCTCCCAGATCTGAAGATTCAGAAGCTAGGGACAAGGACTACGAAGGCGATCTTCTTGGGGTATGCCGAGAAGAGTGATGCTCGGAGATTTCTGGATATTGAGTCAAATCATATCATCGAATCTCGCGATGCTGAATACTTTGAAGACAAGTTTGCAAAAGACAAAAACATTGTTCTTTCGGACATTCCGGAAAATGATGTAGGTGCAAATGAGACTGAAATCTCATATGAGCCAGTAGTCCAAGAAGAAGCTGTTGTTGATGAAACAATTATTGTACCAGAACTCGCAGAGCCGTCAGCCAAGCGAGCGAGGCGACCGAAAGACTTCGGAGATGACTTTGTCACCTATCATGTGAAAGCAGATCCGCTTACCTATGATGAGGCGATGAAGACCAGAGATGCTATCTTCTGGAAGGAGGCAGTGAATGACGAGTTTGACTCTATCACCTCCAATAACACATGGGTGTTGGTAGATCTACCTGAAGGAGAAAAGCCCATCGGATGTAAATGGATCTTCAAGAAGAAGATGAAGGCAGATGGAACTATTGACAAGTTCAAGGCCAGGCTGGTAGCCAAGGGCTTTTCTCAGAAACAGGGGATAGACTACTTTGACACGTACGCTCCAGTAGCTCGGATGACCACCATCAGGATGTTAATCGCTCTTGCAGCTATACATAAGTTGGTGATACATCAGATGGATGTAAAGACAACATTCCTGAATGGGGAGCTGACCGAAGAGATTTACATGCAACAGCCAGATGGATTTGTCGTCAAAGGTCTTGAAGACAGAGTCTGCAAGTTGGTGAAATCCTTTTATGGTTTGAAGCAAGCTCCCAAGATGTGGCATGAGAAGTTTGACAAAGTTATTAGGTCAAACGGCTACAGAGTCAGCGAGACGGACAAATGTGTTTACACAAAGTTCGCTGATGGAAGAGGAGTCATCGTTTGTCTGTACGTGGACGACATGCTAATCCTAGGCACGGACATAGGCTGTGTCACATAGACAAAGAAGTTCCTCTCAACCAAGTTCAGTATGAAGGACTTGGGGGATGCAGATGTCATCTTGGGCATAAAGATCATCCGGACAGACACTGGAGTAGCGCTGTCACAATCTCACTACATTGAGAAGATGCTCACACGCTATGGGTATAAGGATCTTCCAGGGATCGATACGCCATACAGGTGTGATCAGAAGCTGAAGCCAAACTCGAGGGAAAGCGTCAGGCAGCTGGAGTATTCTAGCATTATCGGAAGTTTAATGTACGCAACCACTGCCACAAGGCCTGACATAGCTTTCGCCGTGGGAATGCTGAGTCGGTTCACAAGCAACCCAGGGGTTGAGCACTGGAAAGCTGTGAAGCGGGTGATGAGATATCTCAAGAAGACTCAGACATATGCACTGCACTACAACGGGTATCCGACAGTAGTGGAAGGCTTCAGTGATGCTAGCTGGTGTTCAGAGGTGGAAAGCGAGAGATCCACAGGTGGATATGTCTTTTCCTTGGGTGGAGCTGCTATATCGTGGAAGTCGAAGAAGCAGACTATACTCTCTCGTTCCTCCATGGAATCTGAATTCTATGCACTTGAAACTGCAGCAGATGAAGCAGAATGGCTTCGGGAGCTCATGTATGATCTTCCAGTGGTTGGGGCTCAGATACCGGCGATACCGATATACTGTGACAACCAGGCGCCTGCGGCGGTAGCATCAAATGACCTCTTCAACGGGAAGAAGAGGACTGTGCGGTTGAAGCACAGGGCAGTACACGATCTTATCAAAAGAGGTGTAATTGCAGTGGTTGATGTTCGGAGTCAGGAGAACCTGGCAGATCCGTTCACAAAGGGCCTCAAGCGCCAGTTGGTCGATGACACAGCTTGTAAAATGGGCTTGAAGGCATTCTGATAGTGTGTCTTTGTAATCCTACCATAAAGTTTTATGCTATTAGTTCAAAGAGAAATCTACTAGGCATCTAACTTTTGGTTCAAAGGAGGATCACTGACTGGGAAACTATCAGGTAACAGTGGGTACTTGTTCTCTGGAACATGGAAGGGATACGGACCCATAACCACTGTTGTCTACTATGTATTTTCTGTGGAAAAAACAGATCCGGTGGAAGGTTGGCTTAAACGCCTTAATGAGTTCTCAGGCAGAGTGAATGCCTGGTGTGCTTTACAGGAAGCACGGTAGCACTACAAGGAGTGAAACTCCATGCTACAGTGGGGTGACTCCACCATGAGGTTCCCAGGTAGGGGTAATGCCTCGGCCTTGCAAGCCAAGTCACAGCGGCGTAGCACCGCAAATAGGCAGGTAGCCTAATGCTGTATGACGTAATTAAAGAGTTGTAGACAGCACTACAAAGGGGAGGATGGCCCCATGTTACAGTGGCACGACACCACGATGAGGTACCCAGGTAGGAGTAATGCCTCGGCATTGCAAGTCATGTAGTTGCGGCGTAACACCGCAAGGAAGCCTTAGGCTTCATGCTGAGTAGATTGGCACTACAAAGAGGCTGAGACCTCATGCTACAGTAGTATGACACTACGATGAGGTTCCCAGGTAGGGGTAATGCCTCGGCTTCAGGACATGTCATAGCGGCGTAGCACCGCAAGGAAGCGCAAGGCTTCATGCCATATCTCTTTAATAAAGAACTCACCTATAGTGTATGGAAAGAGATATCAGGCCGTCTCTTGAGGGTAAACTTGTAGACGCCCAAAATTATACACTGAAACCAGGCTGGCACAGGGCCTTTAATGTGCAGCCAGAAGCACACGTAAGTACATTTTGTGAGTGGAAAGAATTATAATTGTGGTGCAGAATTCAAGGCGTAGTCCATTCTTGTATCACATTGTTATTTAACCCATGCGGAAAGATTCAAGTCGTCAGCGACATCTATCCTAATGCAAAATGGACAGTTACTGTGGGGAACGCTCAACCCTGGACACATATATATGTTGTGATATGTGGGAGATTGTTGGTGCTTTCTTTACATGGAGAGAGCTAGCTCTCAACATGCCTTGTAAAATTTTAGTCCCACATCGGAAATGCACCATGAGTTATCTCAACATATATACTTGGGTCTGTTGTTGAGAGATGCACATGAGGTGGTGACCCTAAGGAGGGAACCATGTGGGTGATTTTACTAGGAGGTAAGAATAAGGCTCCAAGGATTAAGCATTAATGCTTTTGTCATTCTCTTGGATTAATTCCATTTGGAGCTAAGTCCCAAAGGGGCTTAGCGACTCGGACTCGGACTCGGACTCGGACTCGGACTCGGGCTCATGGGCTCATGAGGCGTAATATGGTGTTTGTTGGCGCACTTTGCACTTAGCACGTCAACAGTCATGCGGCCATGCGGTCCATGCGGCCATGCGGTCCATGCGGCACATGCGGTTCATGCGGCTCATGCAGCTCATGCGGCACATGCGGTACATGCGGCTCATGCGGTCCATGCGGCTCATATGGTCCATACGGCTCATGCGGCTCATGTGATCCATGCGGCCATGAGGCTCATGCGGCCAGGCTGCTGCTGCTGCCGCATGGAGGGTTCCGCTGACTGTGCAGACTACAAGTCAGTTATGGAAAGACTGATTCAATGCGATTAATTCAGATCCTATCTTTGTGGGATTTGAATTAATTTCGTTGCTATCTTTGTGGGATTTGAATTAATCTCGTTGCTATCTTTTTGGGATTTGATTCAATCTTTCCATAACTGAAGAGGCGGCTAGGGTTTCCACCCTCTCTATATATACTCTCTTCTTGCCTCCTTGTGGCTACTACGAAAATTATAAGTCAGAAAAGGAGAAAGAGAGAGAGAGCTGCTGCCGCCATTGCAAGTCCATCCGAGGAGTCAGAACAGAGGTGACTTCGAGCGTTCCATAAGTTCTTCAAACTTGCTGGTTCCTGGAAGCAGTTCGTGTGGGGCGAATCTTGCTTTGAGCAACGGTGTTTTGACATCCCAGCAACTGTTCTTCATCTAATCTTTCTCTAGATTTTTGTACCTCGTTCTGTCCCAATTGCAACACGTTTGCAAGGAAGAACGAGAGATCTTCTCTTCTCTATTTTCCTCCTCCATATTGTAATCGGGTTATTTGGTTTCTGTATCATCGTAGATCTCTGTTGCATCTGTTTTACCATCTTTGATCAAGCCCCGGGACTAACAATCTCAAAGCAAGATCCGTGTAGATGGAAAACATTAATGCTTCGCTCCTCCAATCGGACTTCTGCAAGTTGGAAAAGTTCGATGGAGAGCATTATCAAGTCTGGAAGAGAAATGTTTACCTAACTCTTCAACTAAAAGACGTTGATCATGTTCTGTTGGAGGAAGAACCCTCTGTTCCAGACACTGGATCTACTGTCGCAATCAACGCGGCTACCAAACTCCAGGCCAAATGGAGAAGGAAAAATAGCATCTGCAGGCTTCTCATCCTGAATGCTATGGAGGACTCCCTGGCAGAATCCTACTCGAAGAAGGAACTTGCCAGAGACATATGGGAGTCTGTGGAAAAACTGTATGAAGAAGACAAGAACAGGAGCAAAATGTTTGTGGTTGAAAAATATCACAAATTGCTCTTTGAGGACGAGAAGTCCATGTTGCCACAGGTGAAGGAATTTCTGAAGCTACGTCAGAAACTGGAAGACGAAGAGATGCCCCTTCCCGACAAATTTGTCGTTGGAGGGATCGTCTCAAAACTTCCTGCTGGATGGAGTACCTTCTATGCAAGGATGCACAGAAAGAAGCTAGATATTAGCTTGGGAGATCTACTTCAAGAGATCCATGTTGAGGACGAGATGCGTTCCCAACAGAAGGTGGACACTCTGTCCAAACAGTTGGCTAAAGTCAATCTAGTGCAGACAAGAGATCCCAAGGGGAAGCAGGCGGCTTCTCATCCCAGGAAGAAGGACTTCACTAATCTAAAAGTGAAGGGTCCTTCATTCAAGCAACAGAAGACTAAGTCCCACGTGACTTGTTACAATTGTGGCAAGAAAGGCCACTACAAGAGTGAATGCAGATCCAAGCCTAAACAATCAGAGAAAGGTGAGCCTAATAAGGTTTCATTGGTTTCTAACATTGTTGCTATGATCGCACAGGTCACAACTGTGGGGGTTGACTCTGACTGGTGGATAGACACTGGTGCGACTTGCCATGTCTGTTCTGGCAAGGAATGGTTCGTCACGTACCAGCCGATATCTGACAAGGTTGTCATGGCGAACCAGGCCCAAGCTGAAGTTCTGGGGATCGGGACTGTGGAGCTGAAACTCACTTCTGGGAACACTCTGACGCTTCAAGGTGTGAAGCATGTTCCGGCGATTGCCAAGAACCTGATATCTGGGAGCCTGCTCTGCAACACAGGCTTGAGGATGGACATCAATGCTGGTCAGATGGTGATGTCCAAGAAGGGAACATACTTCGGGAAGGCTTATCAAACCAAAGGAATGTTTAAAATTCAGCTTGTCAACCAGTTTGATGACATTAATGCAGTTGCATTTTCTGATTATTCTCTTGAGTTGTGGCATAATAGACTAGGACATGTTCATTGTAAAAGAATTAACAAAATGTCTAGTCTAGGACTTATCTCCAAATATGGGGGTAAGGTGGAGAAGTGTGAAGTGTGTGCTCAGACGAAGATCACAAGGAAACCCTTTCATCGGGTCAATCGAAGCACATATCTTCTGGAGTTGGTGCACTCCGATATCTGTGACTTCAAACATTTCTCCACGAAGGCCGGGATGAAGTATTTCATAACCTTCATCGACGACTTCTCAAAATATGCGTTCGTCTACTTGCTCAAGTCTAAAGATGAAGCTTTCGAGAAGTTCAGAGAGTTCAGGGCCGAAGCTGAACGGCAGACTGGACAACAACTCAAGAGGTTGAGAAGTGATCGAGGTGGGGAGTACAGGTCTCATGAATTGGCATCATTCTGCAAAGAACATGGAATCATATGCGAGACTACTGCTCCATATTCTCCTCAATCCAATGGAGTAGCGGAGAGGAAGAACAGAACGTTGACAGAAATGATGAACTCAATGCTGCTAACCGCGGGTCTTTCTAAATGCTACTGGGGAGAAGCTGCATTGACGGCCACTTTTATTCTAAGTAGAGTGCCGTATGCAACTTCAGACGTAACTCCTCATGAACTCTGGTTCAAAGTCAGACCAAACTTGAATGTCATTCGAGTGTGGGGGTGTCTGGCGTATGTGAAGCTCCCAGATCTGAAAATTCAGAAGCTAGGGACAAGGACTACGAAGGCGATCTTCTTGGGGTATGCCGAGAAGAGTGATGCTCGAAGATTTCTGGATATTGAGTCAAATTATATCATCGAATCTCGCGATGCTGAATACTTTGAAGACAAGTTTGCAAAAGACAAAAACATTGTTCTTTCGGACATTCCGAAAAATGATGTAGGTGCAAATAAGACTGAAATCTCATATGAGCCAGTAGTCCAAGAAGAAGCTGTTGTTGATGAAACAACTCTTGTACCAGAACTCGCAGAGCCGTCAGCCAAGCGAGCGAGGACACCGAAAGACTTCGGAGATGACTTTGTCACCTATCATGTGGAAGCAGATCCGCTTACCTATGATGAGGCGATGAAGACCAGAGATGCTATCTTCTGGAAGGAGGCAGTGAATGACGAGTTTGACTCTATCACCTCCAATAACACATGGGTGTTGGTAGATCTACCTGAAGGAGAAAAGCCCATCGGATGTAAATGGATCTTCAAGAAGAAGATGAAGGCAGATGGAACTATTGACAAGTTCAAGGCCAGGCTGGTAGCCAAGGGCTTTTCTCAGAAACAGGGGATAGACTACTTTGACACGTACGCTCCAGTAGCTCGGATGACCACCATCAGGATGTTAATCGCTCTTGCAGCTATACATAAGTTGGTGATACATCAGATGGATGTAAAGACAGCATTCCTGAATGGGGAGCTGACCGAAGAGATTTACATGCAACAGCCAGATGGATTTGTCGTCAAAGGTCTTGAAGACAAAGTCTGCAAGTTGGTGAAATCATTGTATGGTTTGAAGCAAGCTCCCAAGATGTGGCATGAGAAGTTTGACAAAGTTATTAGGTCAAACGGCTACAGAGTCAGCGAGACGGACAAATGTGTTTACACAAAGTTCGCTGATGGAAGAGGAGTCATCGTTTGTCTGTACGTGGACGACATGCTAATCCTAGGCACGGACATAGGCTGTGTCACATAGACAAAGAAGTTCCTCTCAACCAATTTCAGTATGAAGGACTTGGGGGATGCAGATGTCATCTTGGGCATAAAGATCATCCGGACAGACACTGGAGTAGCGCTGTCACAATCTCACTACATTGAGAAGATGCTCACACGCTATGGGCATAAGGATCTTCCAGGGATCGATACGCCATACAGGTGTGATCAGAAGCTGAAGCCAAACTCGAGGGAAAGCGTCAGGCAGCTGGAGTATTCTAGCATAATCGGAAGTTTAATGTACGCAACCACTGCCACAAGGCCTGACATAGCTTTCGCCGTGGGAATGCTGAGTCGGTTCACAAGCAACCCAGGGGTTGAGCACTGGAAAGCTGTGAAGCGGGTGATGAGATATCTCAAGAAGACTCAGACATATGCACTGCACTACAACGGATATCCGACAGTAGTGGAAGGCTTCAGTGATGCTAGCTGGTGTTCAGAGGTGGAAAGCGAGAGATCCACAGGTGGATGTCTTTTCCTTGGGTGGAGCTGCTATATCGTGGAAGTCGAAGAAGCAGACTATACTCTCTCGTTCCTCCATGGAATCTGAATTCTATGCACTTGAAACTGCAGCAGATGAAGCAGAATGGCTTCGGGAGCTCATGTATGATCTTCCAGTTGTTGGGGCTCAGATACCGACGATACCGATATACTGTGACAACCAGGCGACTGCGGCGGTAGCATCAAATGACCTCTTCAACGGGAAGAAGAGGACTCTGCGGTTGAAGCACAGGGCAGTACACGATCTTATCAAAAGAGGTGTAATTGCAGTGGTTGTTGTTCGGAGTCAGGAGAACCTGGCAGATCCGTTCATAAAGGGCCTCAAGCGCCAGTTGGTCGATGACACAGCTTGTAAAATGGGCTTGAAGGCATTCTGATAGTGTGTCTTTGTAATCCTACCATAAAGTTTTATGCTATAGTTCAAAGAGAAATCTACTAGGCATCTAACTTTTGGTTCAAAGGAGGATCACTGACTGGAAACTATCAGGTAACAGTGGGTACTTGTTCTCTGGAACATGGAAGGGATACGGACCCATAACCACTGTTGTCTACTATGTATTTTCTGTGGAAAAAACAGATCCTGTGGAAGGTTGGCTTAAACGCCTTAATGAGTTCTAGGCAGAGTGAATGCCTGGTGTGCTTTACAGGAAGCACGGTAGAGCAGCACTACAAGGAGTGAAACTCCATGCTACAGTGGGATGACTCCACCATGAGGTTCCCAGGTAGGGGTAATGCCTCGGCCTTGCAAGCCAAGTCACAGCGGCGTAGCACCGCAAATAGGCAGGTAGCCTAATGCTGTATGACGTAATTAAAGAGTTGTAGACAGCACTACAAAGGGGAGGATGGCCCCATGTTACAGTGGCACGACACCACGATGAGGTACCCAGGTAGGAGTAATGCCTCGGCATTGCAAGTCATGTCGTTGCGGCGTAACACCGCAAGGAAGCCTTAGGCTTCATGCTGAGTAGATTGACACTACAAAGAGGCTGAGACCTCATGCTACAGTAGTATGACACTACGATGAGGTTCCCAGGTAGGGGTAATGCTTCGGCTTCAGGCCATGTCATAGCGGCGTAGCACCGCAAGGAAGCGCAAGGCTTCATGCCATATCTCTTTAATAAAGAACTCACCTATAGTGTATGGAAAGAGATATCAGGCCGTCTCTTGAAGGTAAACTTGTAGACGCCCAAAATTATACACTGAAACCAGGCTGGCACAGGGCCTTTAATGTGCAGCCAGAAGCACACGTAACTATACTTTGTGAGTGGGAAGAATTATAATTGTGGTGCAGAATTCAAGGCGTAGTCCATTCTTGTATCACATTGTTATTTAACCCATGCGGGAAGATTCAAGTCGTCAGCGATATCTATCCTAATGCAAAATGAACAGTTACTGTGGGGAACGCTCAACCCTGAACACATATATATGTTGTGATATGTGGGAGATTGTTGGTGCTTTCTTTACATGGAGAGAGCTAGCTCTCAACATGCCTTGTAAAATTTTAGTCCCACATCGGAAATGCACCATGAGTTATCTCAACATATATACTTGGGTGTGTTGTTGAGAGATGCACATGAGGTGGTGACCCTAAGGAGGGAACCATGTGGGTGATTTTACTAGGAGGTAAGAATAAGGCTCAAAGGATTAAGCATTAATGCTTTTGTCATTCTCTTGGATTAATTCCATTTGGAGCTAAGCCCCAAAGGGGCTTAGCGACTCGGACTCGAGCTCATGGGCTCATGAGGCATAATGTGGCGTTTTGTTGGCGCACTTTGCACTTAGCACGTCAGCAGTCATGCGGCCATGCGGTCCATGCGGCTCATGCGGCCATGCGGTCCATGCGGCACATGCGGCACATGCGGTCCATGCGGCTCATGCGGTCCATGCGGCTCATGCGGTCCATGCGGGTCATGCGGCTCATGTGATCCATGCGGCCCATGCGGCCATGAGGCTCATGCGGCCAGGCTGCTGCTGCTGCCGCATGGAGGGTTCCGCTGACTGTGCAGACTACAAGTCAGTTATGGAAAGACTGATTCAATACGATTAATTCAGATCCTATCTTTGTGGGATTTGAATTAATTTCGTTGCTATCTTTGTGGGATTTGAATTAATCTCGTTGCTATCTTTTTGGGATTTGATTCAATCTTTCCATAGCTGAAGTGGCGGCTAGGGTTTCCACCCTCTCTCTATATATACTCTCTTCTGGCCTCCTTTGTGGCTACTACGAAAATTATAAGTCAGAAAAGGAGAAAGAGAGAGAGAGCTGCTGCCGCCATTGCAAGTCCATCCGAGGAGTCAGAACAGAGGTGACTTCGAGCGTTCCACAAGTTCTTCAAACTTGCTGGTTCCTGGAAGCAGTTCATGTGGGGCGAATCTTGCTTTGAGCAACGGTGTTTTGACACCCCAGCAACTGTTCTTCATCTAATCTTTCTCTAGATTTTTGTACCTCGTTCTGTCCCAATTGCAACACGTTTGCAAGGAAGAACGAGAGATCTTCTCTTCTCTATTTTCCTCCTCCATATTGTAATCGGGTTATTTGGTTTCTGTATCATCGTAGATCTCTGTTGTATCTGTTTTACCATCTTTGATCAAGCCCCGGGACTAACAGAAACCAGTCATTTTATTATGCTGCTGATTGCGACCTGAAATCTTTCTGTAAATTCCATTCCATAAAGAGACCTTGTCTATTACTTGTGAAAAGACGCTGATATATTTTTGCCTCTTATGTTTCCAGCCCTCTTAACAGGGCAGTGCCTAATTCAAGTCCAATGACTGCTCCATTGCTTCCCTCGTGTTCAGGACCGTCCGGTGCAGCACCATTTTACCATTTTACAATCGTTCATTAGTTATGACTTTGCTGGGCAGAACCCTCAAAAAGGTAACTTTTACCCTCTGATTTTCTGTATCTTGATCCATATCTAATGAAGCCTAATTGAGAATGTCAGATAGCCATAGTTATACTTTACTTTGCCAAGGGCTTAATGTAGAAGGTGACTCTTTTGTGTCATATTCTGGTTTGCATTTATGCCGACATTTTCTAGAGCTCACATTTTCTAGAGCTCACACCGATCCTACCTAGGGACATACAAGTACCACGAGACTCCTTTATCTTGGAGTCAAGATGTTGTTATTGCCGGGTTACAAAGATCGTACAAACGTAATTGAAAAGAAAAAAAACTAATTGGAGCGCTTTGGTCTTATGCAACCATATTACAAACTGACTCTGCTCAGACTACAACTTGAATGGAAATAAAGATTATAAATCATTGTAGACAGAAAACTCGCAACCACAAGTTGCTGGAAATAGAAAGCAATAAACTTTATGCAATCGTAGTTGCTATAATTAGAAAATTCATAAGAAGAAATCATTGCTGGGGTGATGAAGATCACCGTTGCTCAAAGCAAGATTCGATCCTTTCCGTCGATTTGCTCCCAGAATCAGCAAGTTCGTAGATGAACTCCTGGAACGCCCTTGTCCCCCTCGTTGTGGATCTCGAACTGGACGAACGGACGTCACTTTGTGGATCTCTCTGGCTGCTACTAGCTCTCCTCTCGTAGCAATATTTTTTCTATCTCATATGTCTCTGAAGAGAAGAGAAGAGAAGAGAAGAGAATATATACAAGGGAGGCACAAGCCAAACCCTAATCAACTGCCACCCACATAATTCAGAGATAATTCCGACATATAATGGGCGGTTACTAACCATTATCTCCGAATCCCTAAGGGTATGCACGGCACCCACGCGGGAACGAGCGCAATGACGCCCTAAAGCGTCATTTCGCGTCCGATACATACGTGCGATATGCGCCATCAAAGTGCCGCTTTGCGTCCGAGCCAGAGTCGCTAAGTCCCAAGGGAAATCCTAAAGAAATGAGTGACAAAAAATATGAATGTTTATTGTGTCTTGTGATCCTTGACCTCTAGGAAAAATACCCCACCATCTCAACCACTTAGGCTACGACTCCCCATGTGCACAAGTCAATAAAAGAAGAATCTTATATTGAAATACACACTTGGGGTTGCCGCATGGACGTGAGACTATTTTCTAGAATTCAAGACCAGAAACCCCAACAGATGTATCCATCATTATCCACACTTTAAGAGCTTATTAAAGCCATTCCGGATTAGAGATGGGAAGATATTTTCAACTAAATAGCTTCAATTCACCGAATTTCTACTAAGACGAGGGAGCTATCAATCATAATCTTGACACCAAATATTGGCAGGCTATCTTTTAATTTTAACATTTTTTGTCATGCTAAAGAAGTTTCTTTCTTTTCTTTTGGAATATTGAGATGGAAAATCCTGAGTGGACATAGACCATGTTCTCAAAAGAAAAGAAGTTTAGAAGCAAGACAAAAGCAACCACCTTTTTTTTATTAGCCTGGATTTAATGCCTTATCTTAGGGCCTAACAATTTGAATGCAATCTATGTAGTTAGACTTTGTGTGCAACTATGATAAATTTGCCTCTTCCACGTTCTATTTGGTTGATTATGATACTTTATACTGTAAAGGGATTCGCCTTTTTTTTTTTTCCTTGTTGGTCTTTTAAGCATCTTTTTCAGTTATTTCATTATTCATCTTAGAGGTTTTCTGAGTATGTTAGATGTATGTGCCTCGTACTTGAAGTATGTTGATGGACGCTGGACTGCTGTTTTTAGGCAATATTTTCGAGCTGCCAATACCAATTGCTAATGATATAAACCAAAAGTGTCTTTCAACAAACTATGCGTGTATCTTCATTCATTTCGAAATCCCCAATTTTAGTGCAAGATCTTTCAACAAACTATCGTGTATCTTGATTCATATCGCAATCCCCAATTTTAGTGCTAGTTCATCTGGAGCAGTATATGATCATTATCAATATCAGTGGAATAGCAGAGATGCTCGATATATTGCTTAGAAGTCTATTTCTTGAAGTAAAGGGAAATTACTCTGTGCCAAGATCTAGGCATGCATTGCATAGGAGATGCAGATTTTATAGATAGACAACTCAGATGGCTCTTATGACAATGGCTTTTGTAAGAGAAGTGAGTTCTCATATCTGAATTCCTTGCAAAAATAATAAAATAAATAAAAAATAAAAAATATCTGAATTCTTTGCAATAAAAGCAAAGTCAGAGAATGAGGAATAATTGCTCACTTGGTTGCTTCCTACATATAAGAATATAGTCATTGCTTGTTGCGATGAACATTTAACTCAAATATCTAAATTACTTGAGACTTTATAAGCCTCCATCACCTGATCTTTGGTCTTGGTCGATTATCGGATTTATATGAATCTATGATCTTTTGGATGAAGCCTAGAACATATTATAGCAAATTTACATTATTTACATTTATTCTATTCCGAGTGCCAACTTTTGGTAAACAAAAACATTTAAGTTCAGATCAAGCCATGGGAATATGGTCTAAGATTTGTTAGTTTGTGCAGTAGGTAACCTGCTCATCACACCTAATCAATAACAGCCCCTTGTAGGTCTGTCCTTCCAGAAATTATGAAATTTCTGATATTCATTGAAAGTAGTGGGTCTAATTCCAAAAAACATGAATATAATTAGTCTAAATTAAGTGAATAACAAATAAAATTGGCAATCAGTTCTGTACAATAGCATACATCATTCAGACTCCAACAAGTATAGGACCAAATAATAGGAAAAGACCAATAATATTCAAAGATTCCCAAGAAAAAACATAGGGTTAATTGCATTAACCATCTCTATGTTTTACACTTATTACGCGGACCATCCCTCCCTTGAAACTAATTACACGGAGCCCCCCTATAGTTCTATTTTTTATAAAAGCTAATAACACTGACCATCCTTATGATTAATAAAATTTATAAAGGAGATGGATGGTCCGTGTAATTATTTTGGGAATAGAAATAGTTCATGTAGTACTCACCAAAAAATAATATTCTTGGCGACTGTCATATTTTCCAAAGCCTGATTGATCCAAACTCGACATCTTCTTGGTGTCTGTCACATCTTAAAAGCCCAGAATCATCTATTCATTTATGACCACAAATATACAGAAGATGCACATATCAATTTCATCACACAACAAGGAAATATGAAAATTCACAACATACAATTTTTGTACATTATTCATGTTCTTGAATTGCATACAAGAACACATGCAAAGATTTGATTGCTGCGAAATTTCAAATGCTGAATCGTCGACGACACTCCTTTAGCCAGAGTAAAGATCATTTAGATTACATGTTTGACAAGCATGCATCAAAAGATTCAAGGAGATCATTCGAACAGAGATCATTCGTGATCGCACTTCCAAAGAAACCACAATTACTGGCGCAGAGAACCGGGCCGTCGCGCTTCTGGCAGCCAGTCTCGATGATGTCGTTCTTCCGGTTGCCCTCTGCCATGGCTTCGCAAACCACTTCTTGACAAGTCCAAGACGAGGCTCAGAAGCTAATTAGCCTATAAAATCATAAGATTAAACTTCAACATCTCTTACAAAACAGCAAAAAGTACCAAGATTTTAGAACGAACTCTCATCAAATAATGTTTTAAGAATTTGGAGAGAAATCCATGGAATCCTATGTTTGGTTGGAGATGGATTTGGATATGGAAACTATGACAAAATCCAGAACTTGAATTTGGGAGGAAAAAAAATAGTTTTCTTTAATAATTTTGTTAAAATATTTATTCTTTAATAATTTTGTTAAAAATTAGTAAATTAAAAATTAGTTATTCTTTAATAATTTTGTTAAAATATTTATTCTTTAATAATTTCGTTAAAAATTAGTTAATTAATAAAAAACTAACTAATAGTTAGTTATCATAATTATATTCTAAGTTAATAATTTATTAATTAATAATTTTATTATTTAATAATTTATAATAATCCTAATTAAAAATTTATTACTTTATTAATCATAATTATAATAATTTATTAATCATAACCATAATCTTAATTAATAATTTATTAATTAATATCCAATTATAATCATAATTAATCTATTAGTATTATTATAATATTAATTAATTATTTGTTAATAACTATTTTATTATAATCTTAATTAATAATATTTTAATCACGATTAGAATCATTTTTGATAATTTAATTAATAATTTACTAATCATCATTATATTAATTTATAATTACTATTTTTAAAATATTTAATTTATAATTAATTAAAAACTAACTAATATTTTATTTAAAATTAACTAATCATTAATTATTAATCGTTAATTAATAATTTTATAATTATAATAATTGTTATTTATTTAAAAATTATTAATCGTTAATTATTAAAAATTATTAATTGTTAATTATTAAAAATTATTAATTGTTAATTATTAATTACTAATCGTTAATTATAATTTATAATTATTAATCATTAATTAAAAATTATTAATCATTAAATATTAATTATTAATCATTAATCATTAATTATAATTTATATTTATTAATCATTAATTATTAATTATTAATCATTAATTATAATTTATGATTATTAACTATTAATCTTTATTTATTTAAAAATTAACTAATCATTAATTATTAATTTTATAATTACTAATCATTAAGTATAATTTATAATTATTAATCGTTAATTAAAAATTATTATTTGTTAATTATTAATTATTTATCATTAATTATAATTTATAATTATTAATTATAATTTATAATTATTAATCGTTATTTACTAATCGTTATTTATTTAAAAATTAACTAAATGTTAATTGTTAATTTTATAATTAATAATAACTAATCGTTAATTATTAATTTTATAATTAATAATAACTATAATTAATTAATAGCTTAATTATTGATCATGACTATATTCTAGTTATTAATTATAAATCTAAATATTTGGTTGGAGTTGGATTTGGACTTGGATTTAGATTTTAAAATCTATGATTTGAATTTGAATTTAAATTTTGGATTTTCAAATCTAAATCTAAAATCCAAATTCATTTATCAAATAAGTCCTTATGGCACAGTGTTATCCAATAGTTGTTAATAAGTGTAAGCCGGCAGCAAGAAATACACGCTCCCCTTCTCCACCGCCATTGAAAAGTATAATTCCCAATACCAACTCTACCCAAAAACTTGGCTTCCGAAAGTGAGCTACTCCCTAGTCCCCTTCCATAAAACCCCCCCTCCGCCTCCTAACCACAGCACCAGCCATGTCCCCTCCTTACTCCTCCATCATCCCCCTTATCGGGCCACCCGAAGCCCACCAGACCCAAACCCAGACCCATCCCCAACCAGACCCGGGACCCGATAGCTCCACCTTCGTCTCCCTCCTCGACTCCTCCTTCAACAACAAGGAGCCCCCTCCCGATGGGCCTCACCGAGAACAACTCCCTCACCCACCTCTCCTCCGGCAACCCCTGCCTCGACTTCTTCTTCCAGGTGGTCCCCGACACGTCCCCCGACACCGTGGTCTCCCTCCTCTCCTCCGCGTGGGCCCGGGACCCCCTCGCCGCCCTCAAGCTCGTCTGCCACCTCCGCGGCGTCCGCGGCACCGGCAAGTCCGATCGCGAGGGCTTCTACGCCTCCGCCCTCTGGCTCCACTCCCACCACCCCAAGACCCTCGCCCTCAACGTCCCCTCCCTCGCCCACTTCGGCTACATCAAGGACCTCCTCGAAATCCTCTATCGGCTCATCCACGGCGCCGACGCCCGGAGCGCCGCCAAGGAAGAGAGGGAAACCACCTGGAGAGCCGCACGGGACCTTCGTCGTCTTCGTCGTCGACAGAAGAAAAACGATAAGAATGGTAAGCAGCAGAAGAAGGACGCGGCCAGCAGGGAAGACCGGATCGCCGCGGAGCTATCGCGGGCCACGATCGCGTCGGAGAAGGCCGCGGGAGAGAGGAGGTCGAAGAGGACCGACCTGGCAGCGCGGTCCCTGGAGAGGTACAGCAGGGACCCCGAGTACCGCTTCCTCCACGACCGCATCGCCGACTTCTTCGCCGAGCAGCTGGCCTCCGACGCCGAGCGCCTCCGTGCCGGGAAGCCGTTCGACGTCGGCCTTGCCGCCAAGTGGTGCCCCTCCCTCGACTCGTCGTTCGACCGGTCCACCCTCCTCTGCGAGAGCATCGCGAGGAGGATGTTCCCAAGGACCACCCCGACTACGCGGAGCTCGAGGACGAGCACTACGCCTACCGGGTCCGCCTCCGGCTGCGGAGGGACGTGCTCGTCCCGCTCCGGGAGGTGCTCGACCTACCCGAGGTCTACATGAGCGGCGGCAGGTGGGGCTCCCTCCCTTACAGCCGGGTCGCCTCGGTCGCGATGAAGAACTACACCAACATCTTCAAGAAGCACGACGAGGAGCGGTTCGACGAGTACCTATCCAAGGTCAAGGAAGGGAAGGCGAAGATTGCCGCAGGGGCGCTGCTCCCGCACGAGATCCTCTCCTACATCCGGAAGGAGGACGACGACGGAAAGAACGAGGTGGCGGAGCTCCAGTGGCAGAGGATGGTTCGGGATATGACGGAGAAGGGCAGCCTCAAGAGCTGCATCGCGGTGTGCGACGTCTCCGGCAGCATGGGCGGGACTCCGATGGAGGTGTGCATCGCGCTCGGGATTCTGACCTCAGAGGTGAGCGAGGAGCCGTGGAAGGGCAGAGTGATCACGTTCAGTGGAAACCCGCAGCTCCATAAGATTGAAGGGGGGTCGCTGAAGGAGAAGATGAGATTCGTTCGGAGCATGGACTGGGGCATGAACACCGACTTCCAGAAGGTGTTCGACCGCCTGCTGGAGGTGGCAGTGGAGGGGAAGCTGGAGAAGGAGAAGATGATAAGGACGATCTTCGTGTTCAGCGACATGGAGTTCGATCAAGCTTCGGCGAACAACTGGGGGACGGACTATGAGGTGATATGCAGGAAGTTCCAGGAGCGGGTACGGGGACTGCGTACCGGAGATTGTGTTCTGGAACCTGAGGGACTCGAGGTCGACGCCGGTGCCGTCGACACAGAAGGGGGTGGCGATGGTCAGCGGCTTTTCGAAGAATCTGCTGAAGCTTTTCTTGGAGGGAGGAAAGGCCCTCAGCCCGGAGGTCGTCATGGAAGATGCCATCTCCGGCAAGGAGTACCAAAATCTAGTGGTTTTTGATTGATATAGTACTTGTATGATCGATCACCCGGTGAATTACTAGGTTGGTTCTTAATAAGTGATGGTTCAATCTGCCTATTTGATACGAGCAATTGAAGTTCTTCATTTCTTTTAACTGGTTATTCTCGAATGTTTTTGATCATCTGTTGTTCAGCAATGCATGTGTTGAATTCTGATTCTCTTTTTATGATTAATGGAAAATAGTGTATATCTATAATCTATAATATAAAGCACAGTGGTTTTTTGGTCCGACCCATGTGCTTTGGTTCAACGATGATGAAAGGACTAAATTGCCCCTCTCTAAAACTCATTTTTGCTTTAGATTATAGACAACCCACTGTTTTTGGTTCTACCACATAAATAAAAGGACAAGTTGTCCCAACTTCTCCCTCACGTTCATCCCATCATCCCAGCATCTCAACTTCTCCCTCACATCCCTCCGAACGGCAGCGGAGGCGGCGGCAACGGGGCCTCCCCTCCGCCGGGAAGAATCGGAACTCCAGCTTATGAGCCTCGACCCGCAACACGAATCGGAGCAGCCGGCGGCGGTGAGGTTACCACGGAGGATCTTCGGGAGGCATTCTTCGGCAGGAGAGAAGTCACTCGACCCTTCTCCAGGTGGTGGTCCAGTCGGATTAGTCTTCGGAAAGAAGCAGCAGCAAAGGTGGAGCGACCTTCGGCCGTTGGATCTGCTGTTTTTGCGGTCAGATCTGCTGTTGCACACTACATGTTTGTTTAAAAAAAATTGTTCATGTCTGTGCCATTATGGCACGGGTTATCCACTAGTATAATAACACAGTGGATTTTTGGTCCGACTCATGTGCTTTGGTTCAACGATGATGAAAGGACTAAATTGTCCCCTCTCTCTATAAGAGAGGAGGAGGTCCCATGTTGGATGCGGAGCAACCAGTTGTTCCAACGGCACTCCCGCCTCTAGCTCCTCTAGCACCGCCCCTTCCTTCATCACCTCCGCTCCATCCTCGTCCACGCCATCGTCGCCGGCCTCTTCCGCAACCCCTTCGTCGCAAGCAGCCTCCTCCACCGCGCCGCCGACACTGACCCTTCCTTCGCCGTCTCCCTCTTCTCCGCCATGACCAACCCCAACCCCTTCTCCTTCAACACCGTCATCGCCATCTCCGCCGACCCACTCTCCATCTACTCCCAAATGCTCCGCTGTCGCGTCCCTCCCGACTCCCACACCTTCTCTTCCTTGCTCAACACCACCACCGTCGCCGCCGCCACCAGGTCGCTCCACGCACACGCCCTTATCCTCGGATTCCGGTCCGACCCCTTCGTGCAGACCGTGCTGCTCACCGCTTACTCTCGACGCGGCTCCGCCAACCACGCCCTGCGGGTGTTCGACGGAATGCCGCACATGGACGTCGTCTCATAGATCGTCGTCGTGAGGCCCCACGCCGTCCTGAACGCCGCCACCGTTGTCTTTGCCGTGTCCGCCTCCGCCGGGCTCGGGTCCCTGGCGCTGGCCCGGTGCCTGCATGCTTACGTTGAGAAGGCCGGGTTCGGAGGCCGCGTCTCCGTCCGGAACTCCCTGGTGCCTGTTATGGCACGGGTTATCCACTAGTATTTATATAAGCTATAGATATCTGTGTGATTAGGGATCAGAGTCTGTTGATGAATGTTCTCTCTATCCGGATTAATTTTTATATATAAATGTTATAGGGACACATTTTTTTGACACACTTATTGATGTGACATTGTTTTAGGTAAATTTTAAAGGCACTTCAAGTTTTACTTGGGACTAGTCCATTTTTTTTCAAATATTTACAAGTTTGTCACTCTCATTTGTTACTTGAGACTAGCCCACATTTGGGTATAAAATTTAGAGAAATTGAGTTGCACCCCACTTACTTTACTCTAATTCAAGGTGCACCCCACTGCTTTACCTTAATGTAAGTTACCCCCCATTTCATGGATTCCGACCAAAATCGACGGTCAACGCGTTTGACTAAATTTTTAGGACAAAAATTATCCTTGACCTCGTGGGGGACGGAGGAGCGCCGTGTGGGAGCGGGAAAGGAGCTGGGGCAGCGCCATGGGGGAGCGAGGGCACGAGGGAGGAGGGCAGCACCAGGGGGGGTGTGTGTGGGGGGGGGCTGTGGACGAGTGGGGGAGCGGAGACGGCGGGGGGTGATGGTGTTGATGTTGGTGAAGGTGAAGGTGAAGGTGGTGGTGGCGGTAGTGGTGGCGATAATGGTGGTGGTGATGATGGTGGTGATATTGGTGGGGGTGAAGTCCTTTAATATTATTAGAAATAGATAAAAATTTAAATTATAATAGATTTTTAAAAATATATTTTACGTCGTACGTAGAATATTTTTTATTAATTAGTGGAGGGTATTTTTTTTCCTTAACTATCTACATACACAGTACTAGAGGATTTATTTTTATTTTTTATTAATTAGTGAAGGATGTACATACGGCTGAGACGACTTATTTTTGAGTTGTTTTCAAGTCCTATCAAATTCAATGCAGGTTCCACGTAAAATAAATTTTTTTATGGTATAGCTAAAAATATTTCAAATATTTAAATACATTTGAATTAGATTTGTTAAGCAATTTTAAAATTTTAATTTTTTTACTTCGAATTAAATTTTAAATTTAGTTTTTAAATAATTTTAATTTTAATTTTTAAAGAAGAGTAAGTTAGTTTTTTTATCCATAATTTTTAATAAAAAATAGTGGATGATTACATACGGCTTGGACGACTCATTTTTGAGTCGTTTTCAAGCCGCATTATAAAGAATGAGATAGAGATATATAAATCCAACTATTAAAAAGTATCTACAATGGTTGGACTTTGTATTTATTGGTATCCTATGCCATTAAACCAAAAATAATAATGACTTTTTCACTGTAATATTGTAAGTAAATATGAGGTTCGAAGCTAAAGTCAGGAAGAACAACTGTTGCTGTGCGAAAAATAAATGGAGGTTTATTCTCATATAAAAATTTCTAACAAAAAAATCAGAAATTAAATTATCCAAAATTAACATCAACTTATAGAAATTATTTATCTACATATCTTTCAATTGAAATAATATTCGACTAAAAGAGATAAAGTAAAGTTGAACAAACAAGCATTTTTTGCGATCTTCACATTAAGAATTCTTCTAACATTCCAAGCTGTAAAATCATCAATCAATCTTTCATATACCTTCCAAAAATTTATTTTTAATAGAAATTAGAGCTATATCATTTAATATTTCTTGCGACAATATCAAGATCAAGACCTTTAAGGCCTTTTGCAACTCATCGAAACGTCATTGTCCTTTAGTATCACGCACAATAAAAAATTGTATAAAGTCTCTTCTACTTTCATTGGAACCACAAATACATCAATACATCTTAATATCAAAGACATTTATTTTTGGTGACTAACATCAAGGATGCAGTCAAGAATCAATGAGAAGAATTTAGTTTTTTTAAAAAATGATTACACCTTTAGTTTCAGAAGCTAAAAGAAGTATCATCTCATTCTAGATATATGTCCTTACTAAGATAATGGTATTATGAATCTCAGTATCAAGAACGTCGAATATACTCTTTCATCTCCTCATCACATAGTACCCATCAATTAAATAAGACCCATAAAAATTTCCATAACTTTTTTAATAGAGCTTCTCATTAGTTCCACGAAATGCTAAGTTTCCGTCAACAAGATATTTCACAATGGCAAGTGCCCATGTTAGCTAATAACACTGATCAGCTCTTACGAATCTTTGTCAATTGTTTAATTTTCTTCAATATGATCCATAGCTCAATCCAAGTGCCCATGTTAGCTATGTGGTTACAACTTTTCTCATGATCTCTAAGCTTTGCAATAAGACGTCTCAATCTCTGAGTCTCTGATCATTTGCTCATTGAGAGTTCATATGACCTTTCTTAAACAACTTGCAACTAAAACATAGTACTTTGTGAAGCTCTTTTGAATATACTAACCAATCTCTATCATGTGTTTGTCCATTCGGTAAAAACGAGTGTAATGCCTTGAAGAGAAATGTTTATTGTGTTATCCATAGGGCATGTCTGTATGCTCAAATCTCTCACAGGACCTCTTTCTGCCAACAAAACCTTCATTCTAGTATTAACTATCTCAAATCCTTGGATCATAAATGTTTGATAGAATGAACTAAGTTGATTGTTCATCAAATAAAATATTCTCTTGCCCTCATGACCTACATAATCAACATCTGCACTGCCACTATCTTTTATCTCCATGGGGCTCAAGATCAAGCATTATCATTTAGTTCCCATCACTTTGTTGTTCAGTAATAACATCTTCAATTGAAGGTTGTGGTTCTTTAATTATGTATCTATAAAGTACCCCTTTTTGAGATTGAATCAATTATTCAACTCTTTTTTTTCTTAAGACATTTTTCATTATAACTATCCCAAATCCTTGGATCAGAAATGTTTGATAGAATGAACTAAGTTGATTGTTCATCAAATAAAATATTCTCTTGCCCTCATGACCTACATAATCAACATCTGCACTGCCACTATCTTGGGTAAATGAAAAAAATCCCTCGTTAGATACCCGACTTTTGCATAAAAGGATCACATGCTCTTAAAATTCATAAAAGTATGAAATCTGCTCATTAGCCCCCCTAATGGTCAACTTAAGCTAACTGACGTTAAGTTAGGAGTGGAGTGACCGTTATACCCTCTTTAATATACACCTAAATCCCTCGTTAGTTCCTTTCTTTCTTCCCTAATTCTACGGTTCATTTCTTCTTCCCTAATTCGAAGACGGAGTGTCACGACCCGCACCCAGTGTAGGGGCACAAGTGGGTACGTCCAGCCTACGCCGCAGGTCGGCGGTAGAACGCTGTTCTAGGTCACTATCTAAACAACAACTGACGCAATTATATAATGTCCTTGTCAAAATCTCAACTCCGAACGGAGGACAAGTATAGATATAATGAAATCTCAATCACAGTCTAAGCACGATATGATAACACAAGTTTATAGCTAAGACTAAATAACAACAACAAAACCAACTACTAAATAATAATAATCTCAAATAATCTCAAAATAAAACAATATCTCAACTTATTACAATTCAAGTTCTAAAACATGAAAACTAAACCAAGTCTACTGCTAGTCTCCCGATCACTCCTGAGTGTTGGGGCCAAAGGTAGCTAAGCCATCTCCTGCTCCAAGGCAAGTAGGGAAATGTTCTCAGGACAATCATCGTAATATTTTCAACAGGTCCAGTCAGGACAGGAACGAGCACAACTCATCTAGAAAACCCAAGTAAATGACAGAGAACTATAAAGTAGTTATAGACAGTTTTATGATGAACATGGTAGTTTATATTCAGGTGATGGTATAGAGAAACAGTTAATATACAAGGAAAGTAAGGTAACTAAAACAAGAGAAGAATCATGGCAATGAAGGCTGTAAAATAAGATTCTAGCTGAACTAGAGTAACAGTCCAGATAGTAAATCTAAGACAAGTGTAAATCTAATGTAAATCTAATGTAAATCCAGTACAACGAATCTAATACAAGATGAATCCAGTACAAGATGATTTTAGTCAGTGATCAAGAATCCAGATAAGACCAGCTATATTCTAACAGTGTATTTTAAAATACCGAGATCAACATGTAAACGGCTGTAGGTATCAGGCACATCACCCACTGATCAGGCGAGGGATGGCTATGCTTCCAGTAGATTCCAGTTTGGAGATTCCAGATTTGGGGTATGTCTACATGTCTTACTCAATATTTCCTCGCCCCAATACAAGTGAATCCAGAATTCGATATGAGAATTGAGATGAGTCCAGCCAAACATGATGATACCAGCAATGATTCCAGAATGATTCCAGTAATAAAGGCCAGACAAGATGGTATGTGTGTCTCATACATGAATCCAGAAATATCTACGTATTGTAACAGAGAATCACATAGAACTAACTATAGCTAAATACAGTAATTGACAAGTAAATGAGAGAACTATCAGAGAATGTACTCGCCTGATACTCTGAAAAGAGTAGTGTAATATCAGATGTTTGCACCGGAGTCACAATTTCCAAATAGAGCATATGGGTTAAGATGTATTTAATATAAAGGTAAATGAAGTTTACAATGCAACTATATTTCTAAGCCAATCTAGGTCAAAGTCAAACTTGGTCAACTCTGGTCAATACTAGTCAAACTAGGTCAAACTTTTAGGGTTTTGGGTCAACTCTAGTCAATCTCGAACTATTGGGTCAAATCTTGGTCAATTCTAGCGTTTTAGAACTTACACTTAACAACCTTGGTCCAACTTGGTCAAAAGTCTATATTGGTCAACTCTAGACCTAAACAACATACACTAGGCTATTCTAACCTATATAAACTATAGGCTAAAATACTAGCACAACCCATACCTTAAACCAAACCTATAGCCAACACTACCAACTCAAACAACTAAATAGGAAAACATCACATATAGATATAACATATGAAATCAACTATAGGAAAGATACCTATAATAGATATATACAATCAAGTAAGTATATAGGATACACACAAGGTAAAGGAAAGAAAAGGAAGGAAATGAAATAGGAAGATAGGGACTGTCCCACCCAGTCCAAAACTGAAATGAATAACAATACATAGGTACATATATAGATAGGTATATACATGCATATTTACATACCTACATACATAGATATACATACATAGGTATATACATACATATATACATCATATATATATATAAATAGATAGAGAGGGGACTAGGTGAGGCATGCACAGATGTGTGTGTGGTGTCTATGTTCAGGAAAACATGGAGTAGAGGGTTTATGTGAGTGTGTATGTGTATATGTTAGGCTCTCTCTCTGTGTGTGTGTATGATGGGTTAACAGGAATGAGGGTGAGGGGTTAACTGGTTATATAAGTGTTCAGTCAAGCAGTCAATACATTGATGTATCCGAACCTAATCACCAATCAACTCATTCATAGGATCCCAGCCATGTAAGCTAAAACCCAACATGTATACATTACATTCATGTATATATAGATACATATACACATATTTAAAAAAGGGAAGGAAAGAGACTGAAATGGAAAGGGAAATGAAGGACTGGACTGTGGAGGAGGAGGGACTGAGATCACCAATAACTGAGATTGTTCAGCAACTAGCTATCAATGTTCAGTTCAGTTGAAGGGTTAAAGCAAGTGGTTTACATCAATGCTCAAAAGAGTTCAGTACATGCATGAAGGGGTTTCCAGTTATTAGACAGTAATTGTAATGAAGGTGATTCAGTTTGCCGGTACAACAAAGTGTCAATGCAATTATCAATGTAACATGCTCGAAAACCAATTAACAACCAAATGAACATCACAATGTTTCCACAGGCAAAACCTAATATCCCTGACATGTTCGAATGTTAACAACATTGATTTAAACATTAATTAACAATTTAAAACCCATTAAATCTCAGAAAAATAGGATGAACAGTACAGTATCGAGAACATTCACATAAAACCCAAATTCGAATCACAAATACCTAAATCAAAAGTGCAGGGTGTCTATCAGGTAGGTGTCCATCCTAGGTGTGTCCACGTGTCTAAAAATCTTATGCAAACAGTGTCAAAATCTCAAATTAGCAAGCATCAGTGAAACAGTACACAAGCAGTGAACCAAGTGTCTTGCTGAGGTGTCGAGGGGTATAGGGACTCGTGTGTCCACCCTCGAGTCTCATGCTCGTGTATATAGGTTCGCCAATGATAGGGTTACATGCTCGAGTGTCTGCAACGTGTCCACACGCGTACACTCGATACGGACACCGTATCAGTACACATTTTTTGCCTGAACCAGTGTAGGAAAAAATGTATGCACGTGTCATAGCATGTCCGACACGACACGAATAGCTCTGGGATTTGGGGGCTAACTTGTCAGTCGTGGCCCCTATGTCCATGCCAAGTGGCATACGGCCACGTGGCCTGTGCTGCAAGAAATACCCCGAGCAGCAGGGCACGCGCACGATTGCTCGTGCAACGTATTCGTGTCCATTTTGGACATGGACATGACACAAAAATTGACTCAGTTCACACAAAATCCAAAGCACGTGCATAGGGCTACAAATTTGTTCAATTAGTTTTGTAATTATAATGTTTTAATCCATTCAAGCATTTCATCAAACACATTAACATAAACACTGATACGTGTCCGAGACGGACACGAATTCCTAATAAACTTGGGCTACACCTAGAAGAACCCTAAATGAATGCATCTATGGAAAGAAACTAAAATTTAAATAGGTTTTATGGCATTTACCTATTGAGAGGAAATCTTAATAAAAAAATGAGAAAGGGAAGGTGTTCTTCTTCAAATGCAATGGTCGATTTACTTCGAATCCTTGCTAGCTAGCCTCCCTTAGCATCCTCTACTATTGGGGATGATGATGCAATTGATTTGACTCAATTTGGGATCAATTTGGATAAAGGAGGAGGAATTTGGGGAAGAACAAGGTTAGGGTTCTTTGTAGAGATGAAAAAGAGGCAAGAATTTTGGGAGATGTGATTAAATAAGGGAAGGAGGCTATGATGGCTGTTGTAAAGGCTAGGGTTAGGGTTTTAGATGAGTGGCTAAGGTTTCTCCACTAATTTCTAGCTCATCTAAGGGCTCACATTGAAAGTAGGTTCTCTACACAAATATCTAACTAAATATATACCCATAAATATCTAGATATTAATCTAACTTAGCCATTAAGTCTCTAACCCTCTAACTAAGCCTTCATGAACATCATTAGCATCTAGGTTATGTCAAAACTAGGTTAGTTTCTAATAAAATAATTAGCATTATAATAATCAACCAAAATCTATTTTCATCAAATAAGTCAAAAATGACCAAAATACCCCTAGGCTAAAAAGTCACAAATAATCATTCTAATCACATGGCTAGGCCTCCTTGGCCATGGTTAGTCTCTAGGTCATGCAGTCTCTAGGGTTTCATTAGCAACACATCAAAATCATAAGTCATGACTTAAAACAGTTTTAAATTGATTAAAATCACCAAAATTCGTAATGTGATAAAAATATCAATAAATAAAGATTATAATTACAAAAGTTCAAAATTACCCTCATTTGAAAAATTGGGTGTTACACGGAGAATAGAAGCTTTTGATTCGAAGACGGAGAAGAGAAGCTTCAGATTCGAAGAAGGAAAAGAAAACCCTAATGCAAGTGCTTTATCGTTCGTGATTCGAGATTCAGGTATACACCTAAACCCTAAGCTTCATCGTTCGTGATGAGTTTTTTTGGGGAAATAACCCTAGTTTTGGAACGATTTAGGAAAAATAACCCCAGTTTGGGGGAAAGACCCCAACCCTAATTTAGGGGAAAGAACCCTAATTTCGTTTGTAATTGTGTCTACACAATTACTGTTTGTAATTAGTTTTTTTAGTTTGTTATTAGTATGTAATTGTGTCTTCATCGTCCTATATTGTTCATAGGTTAACACAAGAGGGTACAAAGTATGTTCTTCACATGCTTGTTGGGGGTCGCTTTGATGTTGGTGACAAATAGTGGGTGGTGTCACGCCTCGATCCCAGAGGATCGAAGACTAGCCACTGGGTGTGATGTCGTATAAGTCTAGATTGCACTTGTATAAGGCAAAACCATTACAGTTCCTGGTATTTCTCAGAAAACATCGACAGCGCAGCAAAACCAAGTAGATAAATTGAAGTCACACAATATATTGAAGAAACATATCACTTTATTGATAATTATAATAGATTACAAGACTTGCAGCTAAATACAGAGTTTACAACTAATTACAAGACTTTGATTATCCAACTGAATATATACACTTACCCTTTAGGCTATAACTGAATATACCGACTTATTTACAATGAACTTGCCAATTTGGCTACAATCTTATTGGTACAACTGAGTTACACTGTTCCATACATTATGTCCTGTATAGAAGAAAACATCGTCTTGAAAGAAGAGCTTCTGCACACCCATCTGAATCATCGATGCCAAGCACCGATCAAACGATTTCCCTATAAGCAAGCACCTGTAATATTGCCCACAATGTGGGTCAGTACATCATCAATGTACTGGTGAGCGGTGCTGGCCCAACTCACCTAAGAAGACAACACTAATTAATCATGTTATAGAACCTTATTAA